>KZ507901.1:4642-21678 GCA_002844005.1 Limosa lapponica baueri | reverse complement strand
TTTATATTTTGAAACAACTCAGTCAAATACGTTTGTGTCTTCCTCATAGAAATTTCTGAAACCCCTCAGCACCACCGTTGCTTTGCTCCTCCTGCAGTTCAGGATGACAATCCAGTGGCACCAGAGTGTCAGCGGAGCTTGGCCTCTGCTGAGGACTTTCTGAACAGCCTTTCTTTGCAGCTGTAGTGTAGGACTGTTGTTGCAATCATAGAATGGTTCAGGTTGGAAGGGACCTTAAAGATCATCTAGTTCCAACCCCTCTGACCTGGGCAGGGTCACCTCCCACTAGACCAGCTTGCTCAAAGCTCCACCCAGCCTGGCCTTGAATAGATGGGAGTTAGTGCTGGGTCATTCATGTGGAAACCCATGAGGGGGTGGAATGATGCTCTGAAAACATATCAAGATCTCCGCTCTTGTAAACCTGCAGAACCTCAAATTACATGACTGCAAGTAATAAAGTTAAAAGTTTTACTGCCAGGTTCTCTCTCCCATTGCTCCTTTGAGGGCTGAACCTAGCCCTTAACTCATTATCATTCATATAGAAATTTCAAAAGCAGAGTCTGCCGTTATTAAAACCTGATGTCCACGTAGTTGTTCATGAATCCTTGGGACTGCAGTGCTCAAGGGTTTAATTTTTCAAGACTATTTATGAAGCATCACAATGTTGTCAATGAATTAATTGGCTCATGCAAGAATAGGCTCCAAAGATGAATAACTTCATGGTAAATGTAGTTCTGGGAGAAGAGTTATTGCAATATTCTAACTCTAATTACCAAAGTTAATTATAGTTTTAGCTTTCCAAGCAGTATAGGAAGCTATATAACATATATTTTCCAGCGAGTCAGTTCTGAAAAAGTGCTCGGCTGAGGAAACAAGTTGTTTTGGGGGCTGTAATACTCTAAGAGCTGTTACAATGAAAACACACGAACAAGGACGTGGGGTTATAAAACAGCTATAGCACAACAAAAAGCCTGGTGAAAGCAGTATGATTTTCCAGCTTTCAGACTTTGCATAAAATACTCAACTGCAGTCCTTACTGCTTAGTGGCAATGGTTGTCCACTTTATGAGTGCAGATAATTGTACTCTTCTTTCTCTAAGAGGTGGTTGTATGACAGTGGCGTCATCGTGTGTTCCTTTTTATGATCCTGTCGTCACAGGTAAGCTCAGGTCTATGCAAGAACACCCCTCCTCCATAATTATCTGTATTATTCACATACTTGGGAGACATTTACCAGTTTCAGATGCTTTCGGGTCGCTATACAATATCATCCTTTCCACAGCCATATGTAGCTCTGTCTTCTTGGTCTTTTCCACTCTTAGGTTCTCTCCCCCAGGAGCTGGGAAATCCCCTTTCAGGAGAGAGTCTACAGGCACCAAGGAAACTGAATTCTCAGATTTTATTCGTATGTGGTTTCTGGAGGCAATATGACTCTTTTGAAGGCCTAAACCCAAACCCAATTTTGACTTTTTTCAGCCTAGTGTAAAGTTTGCTAGCTCTTGAAGCGTTTTGAGCAAGGAGAGGTGAGGTTGAGAGAGAAAACTCTGGAGTCCAACAGATAAATTCTAGCTTCCCACACATATTTTGTAATGGGCCTTAAGACAATTACAAGCATACAGTACCTTGAGTAGATGCTGGCTGCTTATTTCAAGCAGTTTGGTTGCACTGCTCATACAAAACAAACCAAAAAGAAGCAAAACAAAAAGCTGTCCTAGTCCACAACCTGTGTGCTGTGATTCCCCAAAGACAAACCTAGATTTTCCTGGATGACCTGTTCGCTAGGCAGAAGACAACACAGACGTTATCAGCTACACATGTGGTGCCAGCACAGCTGGCTGCTGCCAAGTTGAACACTTCACCATGAATCCCTCTGTCTCTGTGAGAGTGTCAGATGTTCTCTCTGCCCTGTCCTTCAGAACAGCTGCTCATCTTCCCGATGCTTGTAGAAAACCCATTTTCTTTTCCAGATTTTCCTGAAAGCAGCCATTAGCTTAATAAATGACTGTAGAAAAGACAGGTGAGCAGAGAAGAGCAGACTTCTTAAGCCTTCAAGGCACAAACTTGAAGAAGTAGAGAAGATGTACTTCTGCGGCCTGGCTGTACCAGGATTGGAACCGTGGTGGATCCCCCTGGGCACAAGGGAGCACTGGGGGAAGCCCCAGAGGAGGCTTGTCAGGGCTGTAGCAGTTTATTAGTACCCTCAGGGCTGTAATTGCTTGTCATGAAACAAATTTCTCCAGGACATGATCATACCTGTCTTATGTAAGGCAGTCCTAAAGAAGAAATGTTGTTTCCTAGTTATTCCATTCTTTAAGCAAAATATAACATCCATAGCCTGATTTTGACCATTACAGAGCAAAGTTTCTAAGCACGTTTCCATCATAAAAGTCAACATTCATATACTTCATATTTTGTGAGGGCTGTAAGCTTTCCCCACATTCACAATCGTAAGATGAAAGGAATTATTCTGATGTTCTTGAAAACCACATCTGCAAGGAAATTCTTATTTCATCAGGATTTGCATATATAGATGACACCTTTCTGTTCCTGACTTTGTGTTTTTTTCTGGAGGGAAAAGAGAAATTGCTTTTTGGTGAAATCAGATTTTTTGGTTTCTTTCTGAGAAAAGAATTTTAAAAAAAATCGTTCTTTTTATAGTCATACAGCTCAGTTTAAATCATGCTTGATGGTTTCCCCAAGACCTTTCTATTACAACTGTGGTCTATTTTAGGGGGGTAATCACTGTAACAAGTTGTCATATAATTGTTTCTTCTATTAATGTGCTTTAGGTCTGATTCAATTTTCCACCAGCGTACTTGCAATTTGAGATTAAGATGATCACTGTGTTTGCAATAGTATCTGCAGTTCCACTGAAAGGGTAAGAAATAATAGAAGCCAAAGCTTTTCCCTCTACATTGGGATATTCAGTATAGGGACTCCATCAGTCTGCTTAACACAGGGAAACTGTCTAAAACCTGACTGACACTGGTTTGCAAAATTTATAGTAAAGACAAGGCTACATCTAAGTAGTTTAACAAAGCTGCATATCTCACATAGAAAACAGCGGGAAACTTCTGAGAGAGTGATGGTACAGTATGTAAACTGGTTTATTGGAAATGCACAATATAACAATGCCTATCAATCTTATAAAGGAGCAGACATAAGCTCCACTGGATAAGTCTGGAAGGATATATCAGTGTAGATGTTCTTCATAGTTTAGACCCAAAGAAAAATCCATTTGGTTTCCCTTTTACTAACTTTTGATCTAAACTGTGCTTATATTGGTATGCTTCTCATCTAATGTGTTAAACTTGACTATGTTTAGGAAAGCTTTAAAGGCTTGCAGGAATCTGGCTGCTTGCTTTTCTGTTGGGCTGAAAAGCCTTTGTGATCAACAAATTGACTGTCTTTTGTATTAATCCAATGATTATATCTCCATTTACAAAGATTAAGTAAAGTTTGGATGAGTTTGTTCTATGATTTTATGGGGCAGCATAGATATAAATAAAAAGTAGGTAGAAAGAACTTGTCAAATCCTTGAGAAAAATCCCATGAGAAAAATCACAGCAAACTAGAATTTTGCATAAGAGCTCTGAGACCAGGAATTTCAGGGAAGGCAGATAACTTGAAATGCATGTCAAAATTTGGGTTAATTTATTAATCTGCCAGCAGAAAGAAAAAATTGCCTCTATAGCTTTAAATCCTGACATCTGTAGTCTCCATCCCATAAATATCACTGCACAACAGACTGATATGTTGAGTTTGTCTTCCATTTAGGCATAAATGAGCTGGCTTTTCATAATCATCTGTTTAACATGGCTTTTGATGCCAGTTCGTAGTGCTGACTTGACACCCTGACAGCCTCAACTATTTGCCTGTGATTGGAAGCAAACTCTGTGTGCCTGGTTGATATATAGACCATGTACTACTAAATCCAGCCAATTTTTTGATACAGCTGTGTAAACTGAAGTGATGTCTTCAGGCTAGAATTGACACTTCTCTGGAGAGTAAGTGGGTCTTATTTTCACCTGAAGGGAACTGGAGAACATCAGGCCCAAGCTATTTGAAGGCTCTGTTTTTACTACAGCTGGAAAAGCTAAACAGATTGCTTTAGTAATTAGGCCGATAAAAAGCCTTCAGAGAAATGAAATCTATTTGTTGTGTTCAATAACTATGAGCTGAGAAAAAGACCAGATGTACTGAATTCCCTGTTCAGGGCTCATAATAACAGTTAGGATTATGAATCCCTCTGTTCTAAACATATTATAAAGGTGATGTTTATAGGATGCCAAGAGATGAAATGGACAGTTCTGCAAGTGCTGTTATTGCTGCAGAAGTTTCTGGTGCAAATACTCCAGATGGAAAAACTTTTGCTTTGCCTCCTGAGAAAACTCAGGAATGTGACAGGCACCACCTGAAAGTGCCAGGTATTGACTAGATGTTACCAGAATTTGGGAATAAATCTGGGAAAGGTCTTTGAATCCAGCAATATCTTCTTATGCATTTAACAATTCCATCTGTAGAGAGCAAGCACAACGACAAACTTCTAACTAAAACTGTTCACCTCTTGAAGAATCTAGAAGTACAAACATTCTATCATCTCAATGGAGAGGATGTGTCTCTGGTCCTGTTCCTCTTATAGATCACTCATGAATCTGTGGGAAGAGCTTAAAGGAAAACCGTCATATAATTGTTACCTTTCTCACTTTTTAATGTTTTGGCTGCACCCATGGATTGCAGGATTCAATACAGAGCTGCTAAAGAGGTACATAAAGTAAGAAATTAGCCTATCCTTACATGATAGGATGGTCATACAAACGTGTTTTCCAATTTGAGTAGCTGCTGTGTTCTGATTTTTCCTTTTATTTTTTTTTTTTAAATTTCTTTACTTCTTTCCTTCCTTAATTAGTTCATTTATTCTTCCTCTCTTTTTTCCCTTTCTCTGTTTCTTCCTTTTCTTCTCCTTCTCTCTATTTGGCAATAACTGGAAAATAAGTCATTTTCATAAAATCACAGCATGGTTGAGGCTGGCAGGCATCTACCCAGCCACTCAAACACTCTTTGCTAAAGTGGGTTGCCCAACACTGTGTCCAGTTAGGTTTCTAATGTCTTCAAGGACAGAGACTTCATAACTTCTCCAGGTATCCTGTTTCAATATTAGTCAATGTTCCCAGGAAAAAAAAAAAAATCTTATCTTTTCTTGTTCTTTATTCTTCATTCTTGTATTTTAATTTGTGCCTGTTGTCCCTGGTCCTGTCTCTGGGTGACCTTGGGAAGCATCTTCTCCATCTTCTTTAATAGCCTCAGTCAGGTATTTGTGCATTTGGCTGAATTCCCCCTTGGGCTATCTCTTCTCCAGGCTGAACAGTTCCAGATCTCTCTCAATCTCTCCTCGTATGCTAGATGCTCCCATCTCCCCATCATCTTTGTGTCTCTAAAATATGTTTTCAACTCAGACATGCTAGGACTGAAGCACTAATGGAAATAATGGTTATTTTTTCATAATCAGTAGCTTCAATTATGTCTTCTTCCTGAATAACAAATCATTAACCATTCTCAGTTGGGTCATATGCCCTAATGAATGTAGCAGTAAATGGCTCACAAATGTGGAAGTCGGACAAGCACCATTGACCTAGATAAATAAGGCACTATGCAAAAACCCACTGCACCCAGATAATTACTGCAATTTGTCCTTAAATTATAGAAAAATATCATGGTCCTAAAGCTGTTATTCGTGTTAATGCCTTCAAGGTCATAATTATATTTTTTTCTTCCTGTTTATTAAAAAATTGCAGTTTTTCAGATATCAGTTGCATACATTTTAGGAATTACTAAACTAGATTTGAAAAATAATATTGTGGCTATTAACATGGAGGGAAAAAAACAGCTACAAACTAGCATCAGATTTTTTTCTTTTTTTTACCTGAAGACAATGAAGGGGGCTGAGGAAAAAAGTCAATTATTTTGGGAAGAAATAGGGACCATCTTCCAGCATGCACAGCCCTGGAGGCTTATTCTTTCCTTTTGAAGGCCCAGGTTTTAGCAACATAAGGAGATGAATTTCTACCTTTTAGGCACATAAATTTATAATACATAGATATGTATATTGCAACAGATGATTTAAGATGACGTGTAAGCACTATTTTTTTGAGCAGGGACTTAAATTTGCAGTGTAGTCCAGATAGGTCTAATCTGAGTTTATTATTGGGAAAAAAGAAGTTACTTCCTCGTACAGTTAAAGTTGAGGAGAAACGGTAGGTAAACATGGAGGGGGGTATGATGCAAGTTAATGTGGGGTAGAAGACACAGGCCAATGGAAAAGCTGATGAAGTAAGAATAAATGAAATCAATTCAGAAATGCTCTGCTCACATCTGAAGAACTCCAAAAGAGGAAATAAGTAGTTAAGAATACTGTCAATGGTAAATTAATATATTATGACATGCTTCATATTGCGTATTGTGCAGTTGACAGAGCTATTTCGTTTTTATATTTCTTGATATAACTAGTCAAGATTTCTTTATTCAATAAACTGTTGGTTACAGGAATAAGCAATTGAAAAAGCTCAAGCCCACATACTTCCCAGTAAGAAGGCTGTAAAAGTGGTCAGAGGATAAAAGGATATAATAAATACCACCCTTACATTTCTGTAAAATGTTGTCAAACAGTCTGACCACCTGCCTGAAGATGTCAAAAAGACCTCAAACAAACCCAAAGACTATCTCAATTTATGTCCAATATACGCTTGACCAAACTGTCTTGTGGAATGAGCCAATGACCCTGTAGATGAAATGGTGTCTTACTCCAAGTTGTTTTTTTTTATCATTTTGTATGTGCAGGACTCAGCTTTCACATGAGTAGCTCCTGCGTCAACTTCTGTTTTAGGTATTTGGTAGCTGTCTCTTTTCAATTCGGCAACAATGATGAAAGTTGTGTAAATTGTATAGTACAATTTAGAAACATTTAGTCAATAGGTCAGTCTGTTGTTTTTGTTGTTATTGTACCTTTCTAAGAACCTCATTAATTCATTGTATTTTTTGTAGAAAGTTATTACAGACTGCATATAGTTTTCTGCAAACAATACTTGAACAATAAATTATGGAGCATCATCAAAACTTCCACTCTGAATTCACTCAGTTCCTCTGTTGCCAAATACAGCTGTGCTTTGGATTTGCCTCTTAAAACAGCAAATATCTAGAAGCTGTTTACCTGCTACCCGTATCTATTTCCCATGCAATTGACAACTACAGCAGAAAATATATCCTTAGGGCAGAGAGCCAAAAGATATTCAACCACCAGCATCCTTCTCTTCACCACCTGTAGCTGATTTGGACACATTTATGTTCCTATCAAAGAGCTTCACACAGAGTTAAGACAGCGTTGGGCATCTTCCAGTTTATGCTTCATTTTTCTTGTGTGCTGTACGGTTACTAATAGTGTGGAACTTGCAGATTCTGGCTTCCATCAGCACTTTTGCCAACTCAGGCTGATTAAAAAAAAAATAATCATGAGGCCGATATTAAATTTAATTTAATTTAATTTGTCAAACAATTTAATTTGTCTTGTGGCTCTGGAATCTAGATGGATCATGATCATGGGCTCTTCTCTAGAACTGCAAGTGCTGGGAATCCAATTTTATCTGTTCTTCCTCTAATGACAGGCAAGGAAATAATTTTGTATCTTTGGGACCTGAGGTTTTAGGAGGGGGGAGGAAAAAAACCTCACAGAACACCATCCCCCCCAAAACTAAATTTTGCACAGCTTTTCAAGTGTTTGTAAGATGGTGTTGTTTCAACAGTATTGCAGTAATTATCTTTCTATGTAAGCAATACACCATCCAACATAAGAAAGCATCTGTCTTCACTTCCCTGAGGTCATTGCAGCACTTGAAAAATAAATATGTTCCTCTACATGTAGATATATATATTGCATTTTGAGTGTGTCTTCCAGGTAGAAACTTTGGGTATCTGATGCTTCTTGTTGCCATGTGACACAGAAAAAGAATCTGTTCCTACAAAAGATTTTCCCAGGCACAAACTACACAAAGAGCCACAAGACCCAAATTCCTGTTTTTCGAGGCACCCTTTGCCTGTTTTTATTGGCTGTTGAATGTCTATTTCATACTGGCCTGCCTCCATGTCCATGTTGAGCGCTGCACATTAATTTGATGACCTTTAGTGGCCAGGCACTGTCAAACCACTTCAACGTGAAACAGAAAAAAAGGAGTAGTTTGTTGTCCTTATCGAGGTATCTGTCAGTGGAGTTCATCAGATCTGTTGTGCGAGATACTGTCTGTTTTACTGCCTAGGACTGCTTAGTCTGGCAAGGTCAGATAACATCCCTGAAGAGTTATAATAAAGCAGTTAAAACATCATTGCATGCTTAAATGTATTAATTGTAATTGAATATATGTATTAATAAAAAATGGATATTATTTTATTCTAGTCTCAACTGAGTTTTGTTGCAAAGTAGAACATGCTGAAAATATTCCTACAGAAGCTCAAAATAATGCAGGTAAAGTCTCTGAAGAACGTTTCCCTTCCCACCCCAAACTCTCTCCTGCTTGTAGTGAATGCTTTAAAGGATGTGGAAAGAGAAAGAAGAGGTAATGGTCTATATTTTGTAGGCTGTTTTGATGTACAAGGAGTCACCAAGACAACTGTTTGCTGCTGAAAGAAAGGAGAGCTGTGGAGTGAAAAATGAATTGACAGAAGCAGTCTGTTTAGTGTGGACATTTACATGAAAAGCCAGATTCCTGATTATTTTTATTTTTTTATTTTTTTTATGTTGGGGTGAGGGAAACTATAGAGAAAATATCAGAAGGGAGAGAGGAGAATGCAAAAATAAAGGTTTACTAACAGCAGTAGGACTGGGACCTGTATAGAAAGAATATGAGAATATTGCAGCTCTTCAGGAGTGAGAAAAATAATGTACTAGATTTATGATCATGCAGAAGCAGAGAGTAAGTGTGAGGATAGAAATTATTGACAAGATTTTATTTCTTCATAAGTAGCAGGTACTGACTCCTAATAATGATTTTTTTAAAAATTTTTTTTTTAGCTTGCCTTGTTTGCTATGGTAAGGTGGAATAGAGTAAAATGAAAACTAGAACATGTGTGGGGAACGAACCATTTGGCTATTAGCATTACTATTACTTGGGCAAAGTATACTGCTCGCATAAAAGCAGACGTGGCTATTAGCCATGCAATTTGGAAACCATAAAAATGTGAAAGCTCAAGCTCACCTTGATTTCAGGGGTTATGTAATTTGGCATGGAGAGACAGAAAAGAAATTGAAATGCAAGGCAAATGGCATTGAGGCTTATCATTTATTAGACTTTCTACTCTACATTCGGATTTCTTAATACATAAGAAAATGCAGATGAGAAAGGAGTAAGCAGCTGATCTATCAAGCTCATAAAACTAAAACATTAACATTTTTTGGAGTGTGAACACCCTTAAAATTGAATAAGACAAGGAATCAAAATTGAGCTACGTATTCCACATAGTAATGATTTCTTACGTTATTACTCAGAGATTGAAAGCTGATGTCAGTGTAGTGTTGGGACTTCCTAGCTTTCATACTGCTAAATCTTGTTACAGTACCTGATCTCTATTATAATGAGCCACTATAATTGCATGGAGAGCTAGAAACTGGGTCTAAAATTACAGTAGAGTTGATTTACAGCCCAGTGAATCAAAAGAAGCAACCTGCAAACACTGCAGCCTGAATAGAAAAGTTGTCATTGGCATGTATTCAACTGAAGAGGAGAAAGCAGCTACACGTGGAGCTGATGACTGACCTCTGTTTCCTTCAGTTCCTCAGGATCCTTTCCACAGAAGGGCTACACAACTGTATAATCCTCATGTTCACCTGGGGCTTGTGTCCATGTGGTTATGATTAAGATAGAACTGCTCTTGGCACATGCTGGTGATGACACACCTGGTTTTCTTCTTCTTCCCAGAGCATAGTAGTAACCAGCTTTTCCGCATTGCAATGCACAAATAGCAAATGACTCCTGGTCAAGACAAGAGGGAGAATTAACCAGGTGTTTTCTCATAGCAGTCCATGGTTCCAAAATAATTTCCCATTGTTTTTAATTTTAAAGGAATGAAATGTTTATTTTCCTTACAGTCTTACAATTCTCATGCTACGTTTAAAACCAATTTTCTGAAAATACAAGCGGAAGATCTCAAAAGGCTTTACTTGCTGCTTAGTCCTCAGGGTAAGAGTCTTTGCTTTGAGTTGTTTTGAGAAGGCTGCTTGACAGTGCTAATTGCCATCAGACGGGGACGGTGTGCTTGCATCAGTAAAGACACCTTCTTTTTCAAAACTCAGCACAAAACGTATCTTATAAAAGTACAATCACAGATTCTTACACAGGCCACAGGAGGAAAAAGTGAATGGCAGAAATTATTTTTACTACAAACCACTAAAGTACAAAAGCATCTATCAGGCTAGAAATCAATTGCAAGCAATCAGCCAAATCTTAGTTTTTATTAATTCAGCAACTCATTCACCTCTCCCTTGGAAACTGTTCTTCACCAGAGGCAGGTCCCTGCCTGCGCTGTGGAAGTAGATGTGTGGGCACCCAGTCCCCACCTTGACCCAGACCTGCTGGCTGCGGGGCTTGACCTCTGACTGTTTCGTGACTGGACTGTGCCTGACCCTGGCCACTCTTTCTGGCCCTGATCCTGACCTGGGATTGCTGTTCTTCATCCTGACTCCTTGTTGGTGGCTCACACCAGCCAAAACATGGCTCCTGGCCCACCGGCCTTTGGGGAGGAGCTGGCCCCTTCCCTGACACCCTTCTGCATGGCCACTTGGAAATGACTTTTTAAAGCGGGGTCAGGAGCAGAGGGAGAAATTGTGGAGCTGAAAAAGGTACACAACGTTTTGACAATAACATACAGGTCTCCTTCACTGTTGACTCTTGCCCTCTGGAAAGCTTTGGGCAAAATTTTATGTGTAAGGAGAGGATGTTGATATTAGACTGAAGTGTCTCAGAAATGGAGTAAACTATTTATGAGAGTATACTAAAGTGTTTCAGCAAAGCCTACCATTGTATTAAATTAAATCTCTCTGTGGAGATAAGAATTCATATTATATTACTGTTGGGGTTTTTTTTTGTTTTGTTAAGCAGAAAACATTAGAAAACAGTGAATTTTAGTTAACATTTTTACAGACATAGCTGAATGTAAAAGCGCCATGTAAGTATTAAGAGTTACTAGTTTTCCACAGCTGAAGGAGACTGTGAATAGCCAAAGGGTGTTCTAAAAACTGTGATCCATACATTTTACTCCATGTAACTAAAATATTGTTTGCTATACTTTGATTCACAAAAGAGCTTAGACGTTGAAAGAGAAAGCTCTGCTATGATCTTAACGAGTTAAGTGAGGCTCAATGCAGAAAAGTAACACAATCTAAGGAGTTCTTTTTTCACCCTTGTTTTTGATGGTATTCAGGAAAGGCAATAAAAACACTTCAGTGCAGTAATTCAGAGTAAGGCATCATTGTCATTTGCACACTTTTAATTTTTTCCTGGTCTCTCTAGGCACTTTAGAATTCCGTATCCCTGACACCCATGTACTAACAGACAT
The DNA here is from genome assembly GCA_002844005.1 of Limosa lapponica baueri. Classification (NCBI taxonomy): domain Eukaryota; kingdom Metazoa; phylum Chordata; class Aves; order Charadriiformes; family Scolopacidae; genus Limosa; species Limosa lapponica. Next base: position 10,081 of record KZ507901.1, on the reverse strand, counting down.
CTACTGTACCACTGGAAATCTGGTCAATGTCTATCTGAAACTGTTGAACTTCATTCATTGTTAAATCTGTTATTAAGCTTACATTGCATGTATCTTTCTCTCCTTTGTTTTAACACTTCTTTAATTTTGATACCTATAATACCTTAACCCTTTAAAGTCCACTTCTGAAATCTGTTCAACCAGTATTTGTGCATATATCATGTCATGTCATGTCATATCATATCATATCATATCTATAAGTTTCTTTAATGTTCTCTTCCATCAGATTATTCTTTCACTGTCCTTTTGGAGGGAGTGGAGGTAACAGAGCTGGGATAATATATCCCCTCTTTGGTCTCTTTTCACTTCAAGGTCTTGAACTTCAGCTCTTCTTCAGCCTCAGATGTCTTCTCAATCTTTCTTGCACCCTGTTATTCTCCATGGTCAGTCTTCTAGTAACTACTGCCGTGTTATCTAAAATGCCACTCCCTTTTGCATTCCGTAAATTATCACCAAAATACTTTTCTTATTCCTTGCCATTATTATGCTTTGAGCTTTCTTCAGATAACAACCTCCCTTACCTAACTGTGCTAAGTCAGGTGGTATCCATGATTACTCATGCTTGAGCTTAATTTTCTCCTTCAATTATAACCAATTGATTGGCCAGGGAATCCATTAATTATTGCTCATAAACTCCAGTCAAGCTAGAAAAGACTTTTTAATAGCAGTCAGTCAGAAAATATGTTAACTTCTGAGCATGCTGTGAGTTTATCCTGTAAGGTTAGTAGATATGCCACATGCTATCATTGCTTTTAGAATTAACATTAAATTTAACTGCACATGAAAAGTTGGCCATGGAGTTGTATGCACTATTTTTTCTAATGCCAAGGCCTATATGGCACTTCTGTTACACACTGTGAGTGTATGCTCATTGATGAGAGAAGGAGTTTGCCTCCTGTCTGGGGAAAGTGAACTCTGGGTCAGTATATGAACAAGACAGAGGAAAGTACAAGGCAAGGCAGAAAGGCTTGTCCTGGGAGATGCAAGATGCTTGGCAATTTGGGTCTCACAAAAGTCAGACATCAAAGCATTAGAGAATGAGAACTGAGCACAGAGTACTAGTGGAAATCTGGTCACTGAATAAATTTGAATCAAAGTGGATAGCACTCTGTACTGCTAAGACTTCACAAAATGAAATGATGGCTGTGTTTGCTGTCACATTTTCTTTGAGTTTCCTATCAGACACTGACAAAAAGCCTTTTTGAAAGTCACATTTACTGGAGGGAGGGAAACTGTTGCTTCTTCATTCTTGAGAACATTCCGGTTTATAGCTTTGTAAGCAGGGTATTTTCAACATTTTAAGGGTGTAAAAGTCTCTTTTACAATCTCTTTCCCCTTCTTGTAAAGCTTAGGCCTGCTTGTAAATAATTTTTAAGGTGGATGACAGATAAGGGAAGAAGAAGCAGCTGTGATAGGTTAGCTTCTCCACTTCCTCTTGAGAAACATGGGAAAGTAGGTGTTTTTTCATTTACATACAGAACCTTCTTCTATGTAATTTCAGATCTTGTATTCTGAATGTTCCACACAGTACACCTAAGTTGTCAGAATGCTACACATACAGTGAAAGATAGGTGGTTTAGGAGATTTCATCACCTCATAGGAGGAGAACATTATTTCCTCAAATGACATGTGCCTTGTTGCTTCCTGCTATGGGTTTCTAGGACTAAGAATTGCTGAAATGAAAACTGGAAAGGCATGGTGGTTTTTCAGCTAGCTACCTCTAGCTCATTTTCTGTGGAGGATTTTTTATTTTCTCTCTTACTGTAGTGACAGACTGCAACCAGAGCAGTGCAAGAGATCCCTTAATGCTATAGACAGGCTTCATCTGTTTTACACAAATACAGTGAGAACTGAAGATTTAGGAGACCTCTTGCTATCACAAAGGTTTCCTCCTCTGAAACAAGCTTTGTGATTGTATTTTAAGGGTACACAAAACCAAAACCAAAGCCAAACCCCCAAAACAACAACAAAAAACCCACTTTGGGAAACAAATTTACTTGTTTGTTCAAGGACAACACATATAATGCCTAGAACCTTTTCTCATAGCACTTTCAATGTCCTTTATTGCTTAACTGGTCAGATTTGGAGTGGACTTGTCTTTAACGAGCAAGTTATCTGCAGCAGACTACAAAGTACAAAGGATGCTTCTTCATCTGTATGCATTCTCAGAGGGTAAAGAATGGTTCATTTCCAATGTCTGGTATGTGGGCACTCACTGGAGACTCACCTCAAGCCGTATCAGGATACAAAACTGAATACGCAGTAGTGAACCTCCCACTTTGTAAAAATAAACTCTTGAATGTGACAGATAGATCAGAAAATGTACAATGCACAGGAAGAGTATTGGCAAACCCAATTACGTGAAGAGTTTCTGATTGGGGGTTGTTAGGCTTCTGTTGTGCTAATTGTGAATAGGAACATAGAGAAGGTGATGTATCCTCTATTAAAGCTCATTGAGGTAATTTTTGTTGAACATAATAATGGTTACGGCTACAATGTAGAGATGGATGACCTGAGGAAATGGCGGTGCATTACATCAATCACATGACAAAATATCTCATGATTTTGATTATACTACTTCTGCCTACAGCTAGATTCCCTTTTTCTTCCATGGATGATACAGATTGGTCTTCAAATAGGTGTTGTCCAGAGAGACTCTTCAGTCATTTAGCGGATCTGCCATGTCATAGGTCAAAGAGCTTTCTTCAGTAATGTCATATTGCACTTACACTAACCTAACGTCCCTTCTTCAAAGAGACATCTAATGTTAGACTATCTGCCTCTGCTTTGAAACTGCTTTCAGATCTTTTCTTGTTCATCACAGAAACTTTCTCTTCTGACCCTTGTAGTCAGGGTCAGATTCTCATTCTCAGATGTCAGCTTCTCTTGCAGACACGGACTGCTCATGCCTGCATTCCCTTAAACAGTGTACTGAGACACTCATTAATTGTTACTGTGCATTAAACAGACAGGATGCCTGCTAACAAAGACCAAGTGTTATTCAATTCCTACACACATTACTAAGAATAAAGGGAAAACTTTAGAATTAGCTTATTAACACCTGTCACAGAACTGGAATCCTCCTGCAATTATTTTCCTTTTGTGCTTCCTTATTTGTCCCAGCTAGATGGATGGTGTGTTATTAGAGACACTTATGTACCAGCTGACAGCCACTCTGTTTTCTAATTTATGTCTCAGACTGACTGTCAATAAAGTGCTGCAGAGCTGCATGATAACATCACAATGCCGGAGAAAGAATGACATCTCTCTCTGTATGTTTAACAGTGATTTTAAAGGAGTTTGGCTTTACGAATGAGGCAATATAATGAGATATGGAAGATACTTGTCAGACGCAGAATAGACCTATTATAACATTCTTCTTTGGGAAAGCACCTGTAAGATTTTTAATTCCATGAAAGCATCAACTTATGTTTTCTACAAAGTTCTTCATTCTTTCCTGTCACTGTTTCTTAACATTTGCCTCGTAGGATGATACATAAATTGTTTATAAATACTTTCTGCTATTTTATCTGCTTTATAGAGGCTATAGAACTCTGGAGCTAAAAGAAGAGACTTTCATTTCTGCATTGCCCATTCCATACACTCCCTCTGCGTGTAACCCAAAATCATAAATATTGTATAAAATCTGATAGCTTTATTGAAGGAATTTGTTATGCTCCTTCCATTTCGATTGCATAGCACCACATGGAAAAGTGACTGGCAAATGGTCTTGGTAATATTGTATTTCAAGGTCTTTATGTGCTCGGAATGGGAACAATGCTCTTGATAGCCTCAAGTTTAAATTGTCTTTAAAGTTCATGGGTATCCCACTGGGATGATGACATTCCCACACTACTGGCTCATTCATTCAACTCATAACTTCTTGTAGTTGGATCTGACCTTTTCAAGTGTCTCTTTTGCCTCGGGGACAGAAAGAGCAGACACTACATGGGTTAGTCTCCCTGGCTCTGGTAAATTTGTGACCCTTGAACTGTTGGGTTTCTATGAAACTTAGAAATGTATCTTTTGACTTTCATTGAAGCTGTGGAAAAACCAGCATTCTCTGAATTTGATACAGTCAAAATGGAGTAAGGAAGCAGGAAAAATCAGTGCTTTCATTTCATTTAACATCTGACTTCTCTGACAAGATCATTACAATTTCTGTTTTCATTTCTCCTTTAGACTATTGAAGGCTGAACTGTCAATTTATAGCTGGAGGGGGTGTCAGATTTATTCCCTTACCATATCATATAATTGATAGTGAAATCCATTTCTGAAATAAATAAAAAAGTGCTTAAAGTGTGATATGAATAAGATTGGATTTAACAATCAAAACCTTTCCAAAGAATGACTTTTAACTTCCTGTTGCAGTCTTTTGAATGAGAGAGGAAATGCTAATAATTCAATATCTTGCAAATCCTACGAATTTTAATAGCTTGTTATCATGTCAGTCAGAACCTATCTTGGGTCTAACTAGCAGTTGGACATCATTATTACAACAATTTCTGGTAAACTGAAAGTGGGAATACTTAACAGCTGGATAGAATGCACGAGGCTTGAAAATAAGTGTTTCTTTGAGTTGCTTTCTTTTCAATCTTTAGACTATAGTCCGGTGTCTTGATGTCTTGACCTAATCATGAGTAACCAACCCATCACTCTGTCACTTCTTCCACTTAATCACAGGAAAAAGATTAATTAGTTGAACAGACTACTTAATAATGTTTGGATATTATGCTAGAAAATTGTATATAGCCATCCAAAATGTCAAGAAGAATTAATTTTTAAAAATCCAGGTAAATTAGGTAGACTGAAAATGGTGTGGTTCCTATTATGCTTCAGTACAGAGAAAATATTTTTATATGTGATTATTTTCTCAATACAGAAAGAAAACTCTAGATTATTTATTTTTATATTTTTCCTTAATCAGCCAAGGGATGTCCTGAAAAAACAGAGAAAACTTCAGGTAATATACAAATGTACTGGTTCCAGTTGTGATGGAGACTGAAATAATTTTCCTGCCACACAGGTAACTGAACTAAACTGAACATAGCGATGTTTCTGTCAGTTTCTTTTCCTTTTGTCAGACCTTGTGAAACCTATTGACAGTCTGTCTTTCCTTCTCTCCTCCTCAGTGGATATTCAGTGTCAACACATTTTAAACTTCTGCATGGCTTCAAGAGTCAAGAATGCTTTGGGGCTTACTGCACAACATTGCCTGGCATTGTGTTTGCTCTCCGTTACCCTCACTGGTTAAGTGATATTGGCATAGTGCAGAGGCTACCCATTACTTCCTAAGCTCAATGAGGAGAACTTTGTAATGTAGACCGAAAGGTCTAAACACTACCAGTGAATAAAAATGGAAGATAAATACATTAATGCAATCCAGAAACACTATTCTAG
>KZ507900.1:11945-30191 GCA_002844005.1 Limosa lapponica baueri | reverse complement strand
ATGCTCAGGATAACATGTAACTCCTCATCATTCTAAGCAGGGGAAAAGGCCATCAGCATCAAAACTGGAGGACACACTAAAGCAGAACTCAGTTGGACAGTGCAAGGAGTACTTCAGCGTGGGGAGGCAGAAGGGACATAAAACTGAACTGGTTCCCAAGCCAGCTTTAAAATCAGTGCACCCTGCTATTGCTGTCCTCTCTCCCAGGAGCAGCGCTGCCTGTGTTTCCTGCCTGCTTCTCCTCCTTTTTTCCCTGCCTGCTCCTGGTCCCTGCCTGCTTCCCAGTCCTCACCCCAAATGTGAAGCCAGACTATTCGTCTTCGTAAACAAAAAAGCGAGCCTTTATGTGTGCCAGCAATAATTTTGAAAGCTTAAATGGCATCTTATTTAACACAGCTTTTAAGAGTTGTTTATGATTTATCCAAGACTAGCTTCCTTATATTTCTCTATGGGGGGTGTGTGCAATTGGTGTTTCTGAGCCCTTCTGCTGTTCTGTCTTGCCTGCCAAGCCAGGAGTTGTGTTACTTCAGTCTGGGGGAGCCTGTCATCATTTGGTATTTGGTGAGGAGAAGAGAGGGTGAAGCCGCAGCTTTCCCTTGTGCTGTTCCCCCAGCCGTTACTGACTCATTAAAAGCATTTACTTCTTGTTAATGCAACGTGGGCAGTGCCTGAGCAGTAGCTGTGATGGGAGCTAGAAAAATGAAGGCTCTCATGTTTGAACAGAGAGTAACCCGCAGGAGGGAAAACACCCTCTGCCTTTAATGTTGTCTTAAAACATGCAAGTCAAGGTGTTATTAAACAAATGCATCTGCTTCAATAGGATGTCAAGGGTGTCAGCCTCTTCCTTTTTCTTCGTGATTGTCCTAAAAGCAGATGTTTGATCAAGATCATATACTTTGTCAGGGGAGATCCTATGTTAATGCCCCCTCCTACTCCCATCCCCGAAAAAAAGGTCCCTTTAATCAGCTGCTAGAGTGCTGTACCAATTACCTCCCTACAGGGTGACCTTTTTATCTCGTAATGGCATTTTGGAATCCAGTCGCCCTAACCACACTGGGAGTGTATGCATGTCACATTTCCAATTCTCTCTCTTTTTCTCCCCGCTGTTGTTGGCACTGTATACGGCCTAATATATTCATGACCTAATTAGAGTAATTTTTGCATAATAACGACCTCCCGGGGGAAACTTTTTTTTGGGTGATTTTTGTGTGTGTGTGTGTCTGTGCACGCTCACACTGTTCAGACACATTAACTGGAACAAGTGTTTCTTAATTTTTAAGTGTTTCTTGGGTTATTAGAAGTATTTTTATGTCATTTAAAATGGAAATGATGCAACAGGAAACCCCAGAGGAGTCAGAGACTATTTGTTTTCTTTTTCTCTCTGTTACTGTGAAGCTTGTGTCCTGTCTTTTGACTGTCCAAGACAGCGTCATGCTGCCTTGCCATTATTGGATCTCAGTGCTTTCAAGGCTTCATCTCATCCTTGCCAGCTTCATCCTTCCCCTCTGTCACTCAGGTTCTTTCCCTCATGTCCTCATTTGACCTTCAGTTTTCTACTGAATCCTTCTTTTGCTGCAATGGTCACTTCACCTTATCTTCATTCAAAGGCTGTGCTCTCTTGCCCTGTGATCTGCTGTAGTGGTAGCCCATCTTTGCAGATTGTCTTAGTTTGTAATGACCCTTACTGTGTTACTGTCCAGCTTACCTGATACTTGTTGTCTCCTCTATTCCTTGCTGGCCTTTCTGCTGTTCCTTACTTTACAGTTTCCACTTTCTTCTTCTCTTCAGCTTCTACTGATCGTCTTTCCTGGAACACAGCTTCTGCTCCCAGCTCTCTCTTCTCTAGCTTTGGTTCTTCCTTATTTTCTAGTCCTTGCTGTTTCCTAGCTATTGTTTTCAATTTTCAGTTTTCTAAAGAGTGTAAGTGCAACCCTTTCTGGCAGAGATCGCGGGCCACGTTCCTCAGTGTTTCATTGATATAAAAAAAGTAAGTCTATTGACCTTGATGGTGTTAGTGGAGATTTACACCAGCAGGACATGTTTATTTTCATAAGCATATTAACAGTATTTTCCCTAAACTGCTGTTTAAAGAGCATTAAAGGGTAGTGTTCAGAGCACTTGCTTGCTCTACAATGACAGTACAGGATAGGTTTGCTGAAAAATTTATTTTATTTGTTTTCCTACATGTTTATTTTAGTTGCAGTAAATAGTTCACTCAGGGTTTACGTCAATAAGGAAAAGATAAGATTTCCATAGCTAAATGTTTTGTGGTGTTGAAAAACCCCTTGTGTCTTGCTGCACTCCCATTCTTCCACTCTCCATACCGAGCTCTGCTGACTTTGTCCTGTATCACTTCCTACAATTCCAGGTTTGTCCACTTCAGTTCCTTTGTACACGTGCATCCACAAGTCTTGCAAATGCCTCCTCTTAGTGACTTGAGCGTATCTCTGTTTAAAAGTCAAGATGAGCCTTGCCTGGATCTGCAGATCCATCTCCTGCTTCTGTTATAGTCCTTCATCCCGTGCCAAACTCTGCCAACTTGCATCAATCCTGGCTGACAGCATCCCCTGTCATTTTCAGTGTGGATACCTGTGCCAACAGAAGATGGGGGTTAAATAAACATACCCCAAAACGCTTGCTATCAAAATCTTGTTTTTTAAAAAATGTCTGCGGGAATGTATCAGTCTACATTAGAAAGCCCCGTGAAACATTCCTCAGTGCTGTAACACAAATGTTTTTTGGGATAGCTGCAAGATACGCTATGCAAAACTAGGGTATTCATAAGATTGCTTCACATCCTAGCATTTCTGTGTTTTGATGTTAGTTCTTGCATTGCTTTCTCATATGCCTAGGCCTTAGCCTACAAACGTGCACATGATAAATGGGAACCACTGTAAATGTAGTTGGAGAATTGCCATCATCTCTTCAAAGCTATATTTCAAATGCACCTTACGTTCGTGTGCAGTTTCGAGCTAGACACATGGATTGTGTATTAATACCTACAGATTGTGGGCTAATAGGCTTAGGAGTGAGTAAGAAGGTGCAGATGTCGAGGCTCTGAAAGCTGCTTGATTAGTGTATAAAATTGAAGGTACTGCAGGAACAGGTGGGCTTGGGTGTGGGGATGGACAAAAAAGGAGGTGTGGATAGACTTGAGGTAATTCTGAATATTTTCACAGCAGTTCTGCCTAATGCTCCATCTGTGCTTGTGTGCTGCACATGGAGGGGATGTTATATCCCTTTCAGATCACTGGAGGAAGGGCGATTTTGAGAATTGTGATAAGTTTTGCGCATGGGGGAATAATTCATAACCAGAACAGAAGAGGTTGTAAGAGTCTTGCAGGCCAGTGTGCCAATTAACTTTGGTAACCTTTTCAATCTTGCGTCTGCTATTCTTTGTCTTGTTTCTTTCAGTCAGGCAAAATTCATATGTTATTTATCCTTTTCCTTCTTGTAGCATCCAACAGTGATCTGAAGAAGGAGCATCTCCTGAGGTAAAATAGAAAAGCAGAGGGACAGAAAGGGACCACTGTGTTTAAATGGGAAGCGACAGAGAAGTGGGAAACACATATTTTGATTCTTGGCCATATCAAACCAGTATTCCTAACTTTCCAGAAGTTATATAGGGCCTGAAACTTTTATTCCCAGATTCTCCTATTCTTCAGAGCTTCAGTCAAGAACACCAAAACGGGCATGCTTTGAATCTGAACTCTAACCACTTGAATCTGTGCATTTAGGTTTTTCAAAGCTGACTTTCGTAGGAGGTTACTGCTATGTGCTGCTTCTGTCCCCCACTCCTTTAGAAGTTATCCTGGTACTACTTTCTATGAGCTTGACCAGGATAAATAAATCCTATGACAGCAACAGATGCAGAAAGGGCATATCAACAGGATGTCTTTGAACTGAAGCAAAATCAGGTTTTGAGTTCAGTTTGGGCTTTGTGGTGGCTTTTATGGAGATCTTTGGTTAAACATAGTCACAATCCCTTGGTTTTGGCCTGATTATGTCCTTAAGCAGGGGACCCATATTAGCAAGTCTTTTTCTATCTAAGGTTCTGATGGGTGCTCGATTGCAGGATATTATTATCAGTGTCTTCAAACGTGTGAGTTGTTTTTGCAGCATCACAATCCTGTTGCTCTTATGTGCTCTACATTTACTGGAGTAAAGGCATTTCTTGATGAATTCATCTTATTGCCCTTTCCTATAAAGATGGCCCTGGTGACAAAGCTGAGCATATATTAGAAATCAGGAGCTTTGGTTTGGCCATGCTTTATGATATAAAGAACTTACAGTGACTCAGAATGCACGAATTAGATTTTCCAAAGAACTTACTTCAGAAGTGCAAGGCTTGACATTTAAAGAACAATGAGAAATCCCAGTTGCTACCTAGTGCTTTCTGAAGCCTTCCTGACGCCAGGTGCATCTTCTCCCTGTACCCAAATGGAACAAATCTGGAATAGAAAATGGGATGATACTCAAGAGTACTCGAGAGAGTCTGGAGCTCCCAGAAGCAAGAAAAGAGACTAACAAAACAAAACAAAACAAAAAAATAGGCTGAATAGAGAAAAATATCCAATTTAACATCCCTGGATAACTTACTAATACTGCGCACAGTATGGTACTAGGAGAGCATGAAAATTTTCCCTTGCTAATTCCCCACTCCCCAAAAATCTTGAGATGAGTAAAGGTGCAAAGGCAGAGAAGGCTTGCTTCCCTTTTTTGTAAGATTTCCAGATACAGAATTAATCCTTAAACCTTGTATCTTCTTTCTGCTCTGACTGTATCATTTGAGGTCCAACTGTTTCATCCTCTTGAGGATTTCTAAGGGAACAAAACTTCAGACTGGAAAAACTGGGCTTTATTCCTTTGTCTCGTGTCATCTCTTTTCCTGATTAACCACAGCAAGTATCTCAGGGAGAGAGAAGTCTGTGGCTGCTGGGTAATCTGGTTCAGAAGGTTTCTTTAACAGCTGGATCAATAAGTGCTTCTTCCAGATGCCTGTTTCCTTGATTGATCTGGTTGACTTTTTCCCTTTTCATCATCCTTTTTTTTTTCTCTCGGCACTTCATTTTAATTCATCTACAAATGACCCTCCCCCTCTCCAGATGCCTCTCCATATTTAACTGCTGCCTGACCATTCTGTGGACTTGGCACATCCCTAGCCCCAGGAGCCTTAATTAAGAAAAAAGCCCCAAACTCTTATTAAATAGCCTTTTTGGGCAAGGCAGTAGACTGCTTGGTGCTGACCTTTGTTGCAGCAGCCAAGCCTCACCTGAGAAGGATGGCAGGTCAGTGCCTCACTTGGTCATGCAGAGCCAGCGCGGACCCAGCAGCGTTTATTAGTCTGGGCTCTCTCCCTCACTTTCCTTGTAAAGGACATGTGCCTCCCTGCTCTGCTGCCAGCACTTCCACCTCTCCTCCTGGTCTCACCTCCTGTACGTGCAGAAGGCACCTTCTTTGGGTGCTGACAGAAGAGTAAAACGTGCAGGTCCCCCACTCCATCATTACCCTTGATAAAGCATGTTGCATAAACATCTGTACCCTTTTCAGGTGACAGCAAGGAGTGGCCATAAAGCTCTTGTGCACCTGTAAGAACACATTACACTGCTCCCTGGTTTCTGAGACTCTACACCACCACTGGATTCTTCACCCACTATTCAATAAAAGAGTTCACAAGCCCCAGCAATTGGTTCCATCTCCCTTTTCAGCAAGGCTGGTGCTTGCAAAGGCCATTGACTTTCCTCACAGCACATTTTTTTCATTGGGAAGCGCTTTTTGCTGTTGCAATGTTCATTTGCAATGTTGTTTTATCATTTCTGAATCAAAAAACTGTAAAAATGCCTTCATTTCATCTAAATGCAATGTTTCCAATGCCCTAAACCAAATGTTTGCACGTGTGTTAAAATTTTATTTCAGACGAAATGTCACAAGTTGTTTGGCTTTGTTCTGACTTAGAATGAAATCAAATCTTGATGCTGTTTCCACTAGGGGGAAAACAAAAGAAATAAACAAAAGCTCCCAGCAGTTCTCCAGGTCTCTAACCTACTCTAGGAAAACCAGTATGCTTGTCTGTCTATGCTGGGATTTCCTCCAAACTCCACCGTAGTACACACATCGCTGCTGGTTGTGGAAATGGTAAATTTACCAGCACGTTGGGGTACCAGGGTTTCCTATCACAAAATACTGTCTACATCTATCGTGGAGGCAAAATACTGGAAATTGGTCTGTCAGCACGTCGGACTGCTGGAGCTGGGCTCGACCAAAATTAGGCAAAGGTGAAAGATATAAAATAAAGCAAAGCTCAGCAGAGCCATAAATTGCCAAACAGAGATGCTCATTTGCTTTTGGCAGAAAAGCCATTACCTCTTTTGCCAGTGCTCCTTCATTCAGGATTACAAGAGTCCCTTTTGAGTTTGCTGAGGAATCCTGGTCTGTCATCAGGCCTGAGACCTTTATGCATCCATTCCATCGCTTTGATTAATCTGGGCAGCAGGGGGACACATGCACAAACGCATGCGTGCATGCAGTGATCCAAGCTGCAAGCACTCCAACCCAAAAAGGATTTTTGAAGAGAAATTGCCTCTGGATTTTCAGATTCATGAGTCTTCAAGGGGCACCTTTTGAGATAAACTTAATTAAGCAAGTCATTCTATTAATCAGTTCTAATTACTCATGCAAATCACAAGTGCTCCGGCCTGTGGTTAAGTGAAACCTGATTTGATCCCAAGCGCAGCCAGACTCAGTAAGTCCAGTGGGTATTTGCAAAAACGTGCCTTTACTGATCTTCCTGCTTCTCTCCAGGTACAATAATCTTCTGGAGACTGTAATGTGAATTGATTAGTTGTCATGGGCCATAATGCTATTATTCTAAACACTGGGGAAAAGGGGATGGAAAGCAGAGTATGGAGCATGTGAACTCTTTCTCTCTATCTGTGTGGTATGCGCATGTGCACCAGTGGGCATGGGAAGGTCAAGGCTGTGGGCACGTAACAGGGGAGGCTAGCTCCGTGTGTGAAGTAGCTTGTAAGTGAAAAGAGCCATCTATCCCTTTCAAAGCAGAGATCTGCAGTGGCTGTTTCCTGGGAGCCAGGGAACCAAATTTGTCAAAGGGACATGACTCAGAGTAGGGCATGATCCTGTGTGACTTGGGGCCCCAATATGCCATTTTCCATCTTAATCCCACGATGTAAGACAGCTGTGAATAACTCAGTATTAGGCTGGCAGCAAATGTGGACAGCACAGGTAAATGAGTGAGTGATTGCTGACTTCACCTTGATTGATTTGTGTAACACAGTCCTGTTGGTTAAAGGGTTGTGAACATGGGTTTGTTCTTTTCTTTGCCTTTAAAGTGTCAGCAGCATAAATATTCATTAGCATAAGAGTAGTATTTAACACTTCAAAAAGGCTCCTGTTTCACAGAGTCTTAGCTGTGAGACCTAGGCCTTTGATTGCATCAGTTGAGAAACTCCTTTTGTTTGGCCTGGTATTTCCCTGGAACTGGGCTGTAGTCACCATCTCCAGTGGACTGCACTCGGAGGATGCCAGTGGAGGCGAGGGCTTTATTGGTGCAGCTTCACAGCAGAGCACGCTCTCTCCAGCAGCTTGAACTGCTCCCTTAGAATGCATCTTCCCTAGCCTGAGCTCAGCCACTGGCTGAAGATCCCTCACAGGGAAGCTCTGCCTTGTGGGTTTATTATTATTATTATTGTTAATTTATTGGCATGCATGCGTGCTAACCCTGCACACACACATCCATGTGCATTCTCCCTCCCTTTCGCACTTGCATGACTGGCAAAATGAGCTACAAGCAGATAAAAATTGAAACACAGAAGAGAGCAAATTACAACATGTTCAATTATCTTTTTCGAAATCATTCTTCATCTCTGCTCTACTCAGTGCCTGGTGATGCTCCCTTTGCAATCTGACAAGGGCATTTTTTTCTCTTTCGTTTTATCCCTTCCCTTGGGTGGCAGCGTGGTCAAGGAGCCAGGGCTTGAGGAGAAGTTGTGTAGCAGGGCCAGACAATTCAGCCTGCGTTAATGGGTGATCCAAAAGACCAACACTTTTTTGGTCTCCGTTCAACAGCCTGCGTAACGAGTTCTCTCTCCATTAATTGTAAATGTTTCTTCTTGTTACATGCAAATATTACAGTGGCAAACACTGATTCCCTTCCCACTGCTTTCTTGCCAGGGAGGCAGACAGAGATAGCTTTGCCTTGTTTACTTCCTTGCTGTTGTATTGAAAATTGCCACCCACTGCCTGCTCGCTGCCGGCCTCACCTCACCCAGAGCTTTGCTAATTAACGGGCTCCCTCTCCTGGCTCCTTGCAGCAGCCCTGCAAGATAAGAGGGGCTTAGGGCCCCAGGTGGCCCTGGCTGCCTCCAGTTTTGCTTCTCCTTTCAAGGGCTATGGATTTGTTGCTTTACTTCTGATTCTTTTGAACAGGGAATTTTAGTACTGCTTCCAGATTGACAGTGCTGGCAATGAAAGTTTTCTGCCTTTTTTACAGGAGATACGCTCCTTCCGTACCCCTGAAGACTGGCACAAAGGGATCACCTTTTGGGTTGAGAGGAGGTTTTGTTCTTTATGGTCTATTTAGCTCTTGGCCTCTCTGCTGAGAAACTGTCAGTGAATATAGTGTCAAGTGTGGTAGTAATAGTTTTAATAATGAGGACACCTGTCTGCAGTAAAATAAGATTACATCAAGACATTTTATGCAGTTCACATGTAAGTTAGGAATGACTTTTGGTGATGCCAGCAGGGATTGCATTAGAGGATTGAACAATAAATGCAACAAATTGCCCATTAAAATTGGGAGAAATTTCTTCAAGTAATGAAACGTATTTAAACGTGTGTATTATAAAGGGGAAACGGTTCAGCAGCTTCCAAGTCATATTATGTCTGGTAAAGAGCCTGATCAGCTTAAATTTGGAAAGGAATATTTTGTAGTTTAAAGTAGTAGCAGATTTTTTCTAATTGTTTGTTATTAGTATCAGTGTGGCAAAGTTAACGGGGTGTCATCCTACAGATAAGAAGAGACTAGAGGAAGACTGTAAGCAATCCAAAGCACTTGTAATGCAAACTCCTAGGCAAGACAAAGGGTGGCAAGAAGCAGTTGTTCTCATCCCTGCTTGTGGGAAGATTCTCTTGCCCACAGTTGCTCAAAGACCTGTTGGGACAACTGGAAATGTAGCCCACCTTTTGGGAATCTTAGCCCAATACTTGGCTCTAAAACCTTGTTTTCTTTTGGTTACAGTCTATGTATCTAAAACCTTGTTTTCTTTAGGTTACAGTCTACGTACATCTTCTTGAGGGAAGAATTGAATCTGGCACATTAGTCGTCCTCAGTTGTTCTAGCAGGCATGAAGATATTCTTAAGCTATCAGTCCAAAAACCCAAATAAAAGAGCAGTGTATTGATGCTGAAAACCAAAGAAAGCACCTAATGAGAAAGAAATTGTACTTTTTACAACTTTGCAAATATTAAACCGCTGGCCCACAAAACCAGAGCAAGAAGGAATATTCTTTCATATTATCTCCAGTTAATATACGGGAAAATAGGGACATAATGGGGCTGTTATTTAACCAGCATCACACACTAAACCAGGGATAACCTTTTCAAGAATTACATATTATCAAATATAGTGTCATTGTTCAAGCCAATGAAGTGCAAAATGCAGACAATCATGGTGTTGCATAAACTACAGTTGAGATGCTCCAAAGTGACCATCAGCTTCTGGGACTTACACCTTTTGAGCAGCAGTTCAAAACACCTTTAGCAAGAGGCCTGAAAAACTGAGTCCCTAAATCACTAGCCATTTTTGCAAATACAGGCCTGGGGTTTTTAAAATTCACCTCTAATAATTTAAAGTGTCATCCAGGGAAGTAACATTTGGGTTTAAATTTATGGGGCCAATTGAATGTGTGATATAAATCTATATCATTCGGCACTTACCCCAGGAGTGAATCTTGCAGAGATTTTTATCTTGACAGTAGCCCTTTAAAAGAAAAGGAACAGGAAGGCATTGAATTGGAACAACCCAGCATCTCTCTTGTGTTTGTCTTTGGTAAACACTGCAATTTATTTAAAGCACATGGAAGGGAGAAAAAATATGGCAAAGTTAAATCCCAACAAATTGTTTTATATTTACAAATGAATTAGATTATTTGCATTTGTTGTGTTTTTGGGTTTCTTTGAAACTGCAAATTAATGAGAAAAAATTATTTCCGAATCTTATTTTACTTAAAGGCGAGTTTAGTGAAGGCAATTTGCATGTAAATCAACGTTTACCTGACGCGTGCAATTTCCACAGTTAGATAAACCATAACATGAAACAGATGAAAGACATGGGAACTGTATAAAAATTCTTTGAAAGATAATAGGCGGCAGTTTGCAATAAATATTCATTAAGTGAGAGGGTGCCCTGTTCTCTCTCTACGCTGCTATCCGTACAGCACTCACCTCTTTCCGACAGCCTCCTTGTTACATATCTTTGCTCTCCTATTTCTTCCTTATTTAATCTGTCTTCTTTCTTACGGTGTAGCACGGTTCACTTTTATTATGGGATGCTCTCTGCATTTCCACCAGCAGTCTGTACTTGTGTGATTTATAATGCAGACCAGGAAGGAGGTATGTGAAAAATCAGCAGGGAGGTAAGAGCTGGTTCCAAGTCTGGGCAAAGCAAGCAGTTGCTGGGGGCAGTAGGCTACAGGGATAGAGAGGGCAGCGGTGGCCCTGCTGTGACTCATCTGCCAGCTTTTCCTGTGGCACAGCCTCTGCAAGCCAGGCTGGCTGCATGTCCTGCCACCACCCTACCACGGCTGAGAGAGGGTTGGGATGTAGGACAGCTGATGGTGATGGGGAAGAAGGTACTCCAAGAGAGGCAGCAAGCTGGGTGTCCACTTGGCCCCCCAGCCTAGCCCTGTCCCTACCCCTCTCATGTTTGTGAAAAGAAAAGCTTTTTCCTGGTGGTTTAGTCCTCGTCCCTGGGGCAGCAGTGTTTCATTTGGCTGATCCTGACATGTAAAGCCTTGAGCCAGCTTTCTAGGGTACAGCTGTGAATAAAAGGATGTCTGAAAGAAGTACAGACCAGAGGAAACCACATGCCAAGTCTTGTGTGCCTCAGTGGTGTGGGTCACCCCTTTGATGGTTCTCACATGCAGAGGTGGCATCAGACATGTTGCTAGGATCTTTAGAAGTCTTTGGGACTTCTGGGAGGGGTTGAGTATGCTCATCATTTCACCCAAATACCTAATACGTCAACTGAGGTAGATCAGACAATTGTCACGCTAAGAATATGGCTGATGTTCTAAAATCTGCAGTTTTAAAAGCAGCTGGAAGGTGACCAGTTGAGAGATCAAACGTTCCATGTTGCAGTGAATTCACACTGCATTTTATTGTATGTATTTTCTGCTACCATCATCACTGTGGTGTCTGATTGCATGCCTAGAGAGCCATCAAAAGCTGTGATGTATGGCCAGATTGTGGACTGGCAATATGCTGTGAAATTATACTAGCAGCAGGTTTGCAATGTATCTGTGAGGGCTGTGTTCCCACTCCCCAAAATAAGCTATTTTCACAATTGACCGATCCCATGTTTGATAGGCAGTATGCTACTCGTGTGCTGCACTGCAGGATTTCCACATGAGCAGCAAGCAAACACACACTTGCTCAGGTGGTTCCTGCAGAACAGACCTTCTTTAGGGTAGACCTTACTTGAAGCCCATCACTTTGCAGCGCAGCAGGACTGTGGGCTGGTGGGACTCTGCTGTCCTTACTATTGAAGTGCAGATCCCATCACTTTGTTGATTGTGTAAGAGTCATCTGTCATCTTCCTTTCCTACATTTCCTCTCATTCCATCCCACCAGCCTGCAGGACTTCATCCAGAACATGCCTCTGGGGCTTGATCTGTCCTTGGGAACAGTCATCATCTTTCCTGCTGCCTGTATTGTAGAGCTCCGTGACCGCTTTCAGACACAAAGCCAACTCCATTCGTTCACACTCTCTATTTACATTTAATATCCCTTAAATGATTAAAGCAAACATTCCTAATTAAATGTTAACGTGCTGTAAGTATCTGCGGCTAGTGTACCGGCCGCCCCTCTAATCTCATATATGTGGACATAGCACCTGGACTTAAGGAGGAAATTACTTTTTGAAAGTTTGATGGGGGAAGCACAAATAATTTCTCCAGTCATTCCCATTAAGTTTACTCTTTGCCCTTGGGAAGATCATTGTGCTGCTGGGTGCTCAGCGCTCTAGGACTGAAGTCTCTGCGTGCCCAGGGCCTTGTGTGGTTGGCTCAGCACAGGACAGAACCAAGCCTGCAGAGTCTTGCCGTGCAAACCTCTGAACAGTGGGCTAAAGGAACAAGGAGCACGTCATTATACAAATGGGAATTAGATGTGAGTTGAAGTAGTTATTACAAAAGAAAAAAACTATTTGCTCTTTAAAGAGACACTAGCAGGTTAGATTGTTTGCATTTCTTAGTTTGCTTTAATTCCAATTTAACGGTAGAGTTTTGTTGGTTTCCTTTGTCCTCCAGAAAAAGTTCCTCCCCGCCCTTGTTAGACTGTGCCAACACCTCTCCTGCGGTGTTTCCCTGTTTACTGCGACACCCATTGCTGTAGTCAGTGTAATTACAGAGGAAGGTGTTTCCACAGTTTCACTCCCTCTGCTGACTACTTCTGTAACGCCAACATTAACAGAGCTTAAACGGTGGTGAGATTTGCTACAGTTCCAGAATATATGTTGGGCAGCACTGTAACTGTAATACAACAGCGTGCGCTCTCTATGATTTGCTTTTTTTCCTGTACCCCAGACTGTCTCTGAGATACACAGACATGAAGCTGTAGCACTTGACCATTTTTTCCACTTTGCTTTGCCTCAGTCTTGTCTTCTAAATTTTGAAGTCTGTTGGACTGTGAGGTGTTTCAGAGACACCCTTTACTTTGAGTTCCATCAGTATTTCAGAGATGTGCTCCCTGGTTTTGCTTTCCTTTGTGGTGCGTGGCTTTATTCTCTTGTCATTTTTGTTCCTTCAGTGTTAAAGGTCAGTCTCTTGGAAATAACTTGTTTTCTTTTTATGTAGACAAGACAGATGAGATTAAATTATGTTATTAGTCCAATACATGTTTCTCTCCGGAAGTTCCCCATGCACAGTATTTTGGCTCATTCCAATTACGTCAGTGTTCGGTGTTTGAGGAGATGGGCGACGACTATCCACATCTTGGCTAATGAGAACACCTGAGCTTTCTTAAGATCTGAAACAGTAGATTGTGTTCTAATGTGGTTCAATTCCAGTATGGCTTCCATGAACCGTTGGTTCTCAGTCCTTCAAATTGCAGGTCCTAAAGCACTGAAATACCAGCTATAAATATAGTTGCAAGCCATTTCCAGATGGAACGGTTATTGAGGGAAGGCAAAGTGGCGACAGAAGTACTTTCTTCTGCTGTCAGGAAGACAACTTCTTATGTGTGCTTCCTATATTGAGATAGTCATCTAAATCTTTTATCATTATGCTGGAGATTATGCTGATTTTCTTTGCTTCATGGCACTGTGTAGTTGGTTGAATTCTACTCATCTAAGAGGTCCAGAGACACAGAAGAAGGTCTTCTGAATTTGTTCAAGCCTGGTCTTTGAGGTGTTTTACCTTTTAATAAAAGAGCTGTATGTGTTCATCAAGCTAGAGAAAAAGTTCAGTAAGGTAGAGAAAAGAGTCTCTCTCATGTCTCTCCTGGACATGCCAGTCATCAGGGTTATAGACATACATGAATAAATGATGGTGCCTACTAGTGGCTGACCCCACAGGGCAGATGAGAACTTATTCCAGCTATTAAATACAAAATAACGAATTGAATACTTGCTTGTCAAATGCTTGCTTGGTTGGCAAGGGCCTGTGGTTTCACAGCTGATGGCTCAATATCCTAATCCTAGCTCTCCAGATGTGTCTGTGTCCTTGTAGACAACAAACTGGATACAGTTGCCAAGGTAAATAGAAATGAGCTTGACAAAGAATAAAAGCTGTGACTCTTGGGTGCAAAACAAGGTTTGCTCAGCTTCCCCGTGGTAACACCTAGGTCCTGGGGTGCTAGAAATTGGTACATTCATTGGTACTGAATGGGTCTTTGCTGGAACTTATTCAAGACCGTTTCAGGAAGGGTGAGCAAGTCCTCTCACGGCTTTGTTACAGAAGGCATACAAGGCAAACTCCCAAGTCACCTTCATTCATGTCAAGTTCCTGAAGGAGTAAAACCAGCATGAAACAGAAGCTGCAGTTACAGCTCTTGTTTAAGAGGATGCTGTCAAGCCCTTTAAGTACAAATACCAAACATGTCTTCAAAGTTCTGAATTCTCCTGGGGACCATGCTCTATATTCCACTACTGTAGTCTTGCTTTTTAAAACCAGTCCTCTGGTATTTAGTAATCTGAAGGAAATACAAGACCCTTTCAAGCAGAGATTAAAAAAAAAAGACAAAACCCTGCTCACAGTTGATAGCATGGAAAGCTAGTGCGGTATTCTGGGTAGCAGCTTAACTTTGTGAGGCCTGCGTTCAAATCCCCGATGCACACGGTTGGTTTTTTTAACAGCAATTCACATGCATGCTAATTTTTCCCTGCCTCAGTTCTCCACCCATAAAATGGGGCGGTAGTTTTGTGAGGATAAATGCTTGCAGTCTTACGTCGAGTTCACATCCTGACATGACAGAGTTGTAAGCAAGCAACTAAAATTCTGCTGAGTTAAAGTCAAGGTTTCACATCGGTTCCCATGTTCTTTACTGCTGCTGAGCATTCAGGTGATTAAAGTTAATATTTGCATGCTAATGTCAAGTTTTGATTAATATAAAAATATTTCCTTGCACAAGGAAATAGAGTTCAAAAGAAGTGGTATTTCATGTATTTTAGATCAGCCGGCTAGGAGACAGCAGCTGTGCTGTGTGACTCAGGTGAACACTGCAAATCACTCAGAGTATTGAATAGTTAACTGGATGTTTACTGCCACTAGCTCAAGAAAGGCACGGGGTCTGTGTTTCAGCTACACTGGAGAAAAACACTGCTTCTGACTCGTTTGAAGAGGTCACAAGCAAGGTAAAAAACACAATTAGGGAGTGTGGTTTAAGGAGCTGAGTAGATGACCTTGATCGGTTCATCCAAAGGTCGTATGACACTTCCCGATAAGTCCAAAGAGAAACATAAGTCCTTGTCTTTTTCTGTGCAGTTTACAAACCAATGCAACTGATAAGAATGTTTCGCATTGCACAGGTCATCCAATACCAGAAAGTAGCACTCTTAGAAGTGTTATTTATACAACATATTAAATATACTTTTACTGCATTTCATAAATTTCCAGTTTTCACAATGATATTTTTCAAAGTCCCGCCTTAGAAGTCCTGTGATTATGGTATAATCACAGGATTCTTATGTTTGAATGGAAACTACTCTTTTTCTTCTAGTTGTGAAAAATAACTTGATGAAAGCATGACTCAAGGCTCAAAACCTACATTTCAAATTAAAAAGCCAACATGTATGTTTTCAAATCTCCAGGTCTTTAAGCCAATCTCGGGATTATTTTTTTAGACTTAGCTCATTATTTTTGACTGGTGATGATGATTCTGTAGGCGAATGTTGAAGACTTGCCTGGTTCCATAGCATCTGTTCAGCTTTGTGTATGTGCATTATAGTAGCTGAAGTAAGGGTTGCAGTGGTGATGTACGTGTTATTATTGAATGTCTGATATTTTCTTCCCTTCACTGGGGAGTCATGTCTTTTTTAAAACAGATTTAAATGAAATGCTTAGGGTGTCTGTACCCGCAGAATATTCATACTGTCTTTTAGATTGTTCTGGGATTGGGAATCACAGCCAAGGGGCAAATATTAACATATCTTTGAACCTTATGAACCTCCTGAGAAATGTTATAGCACTAACATTCAATAGCCACCAAATTATTGAGAATTATATGACACCTATCAGTCACTTTGATGTTCATGGGACCTGAGCAGTCTGTTTCTGACTCACCTCTTGCCTTGTGATCGGTCTACCCTTGTGCAAAGTGATCCTCTCTTCCAAGCCTGCCTTGCTGATTGCAGCATATGTCTTTATTTTTCATGAATACGTTTCCGTGCCACTTCTGTTTCCTCTCACAAAGCTGCTTCAGCCCAGACTGTCTCTCCTTCTCTTCCTGTTCCCTTCACCAGTTGATGATTCTGCAACCTGTGCTTGCCAGCAGAGCCCCATTGCCATGACTAGCTCCAGTCATCTTGAGATGGTTGTTCCTGCCTTTTCTTTTTGCAGCCATTTTGCACGCCGTTGGGGTGGCTCATCTGGCTCCTCTTCCTTGTTGCCAATAGCAGGTTACTGGCACCATAAAGCACCCTGCACAGCCAGGTACCCTTGGGTGAGTCCAGCACTGATCTCCTCTTGGTGATTTTGCTAGCTGTCACCTCCTTCTTGCTTGCAGCATCCAGAAAATTTTACGGTTTAGCTTAAGCCAAAGTCAGTAGTTCTGTAGCATGTGTAAAAGGAGACAGTTTATTTATTCTAGGAAGTCAAATATGTCCCCACCCATGTGACATTGTAATTTTTCTTCTGTAGAGAGACCCTTGGTAATATATTAGTGGCAGTCACAAAGGATTTTTTAACCTACTTGAGATTTATTTAAATCTTCATATTTCATTTTGGAAAGGATCCAACTGATTAAAATCCACAATATTTTCAGTTACAAAAGTTTTGACAGCATAAATCTAATTTTTGCATTTTCTTATATCATTAAACTGTTCTACTCTATGCTAATGCTCAGTAAAGAGGGTTATTAGCACCGAGGGCGAACCTTAAAAGGGTTGGAGGTTTGATTCATCTATGAAGCACCGACAAATTTGGATTAATTATTCAAATCTAATCCAAACCTCTCGAGTCTGCAAAATTGGGCTGGAAGTCTCAAGAGAACAGGTTAGCTTGTGGGATTTCCGGTGCTGCCTGCCTAGCTTTCTGATGAGCCTACATAACTAGTAGAACCTTTTAAATGTACCACCTTTCTAAATTATGCGTGTATTTTAGATTCAGCAGCATTCAGGTGCAGCTGGTACTTAAGCTTTTCAGCATGGGTGAAAAATGTTCCCTTATCACAGTTCTGCCTTTGCTTTTGTACGCTACCTAGGACCTCCGTGGCATTGAGGATCAGGAACTTAAAATGGTGGAGAACAGTCTGCTTAGATCGCTGCCTTTAGCGAGAGATATCCACAGCCATATTTCTTATCTTGCCAGAGGTGTAAATTGCCCCAAATATTCTGAGCTATTTTTTTGTTGGGGAGTGATTCTGCTGTGAAAAGGTTAGCATTTATTTAGCCTGACAAATAGCTTTGAGTTTCGTAAAGCTCACCATTTAAAACTGTATACCTACTTAATATTTGATCCTAAATCTGCTTCCAGTTAAGTCCCCTGATGATGAGATGTTCTAGGATGGTGAGAAATAGTCCTGTGCCTGGGTAGAAATATATAGCCTGTCAAGACAAAAATTATGCTCTGAGGGACAAGCACCGAGGCTGGCTTTATGTTTGCAGAACAGCTAGCACAGCGGGGTCCCTATCTTGATTTGAGACCTCTAGGAACTACTACAAGATAAATATCAAATGATAACTCACGCCATTCTGCAAGAAGACTGCAGATTTTCAAGGAACACCAGGGAGTTTTGATTTTATGACCCCAAGAGGAATAGCACAGACTTTTCTTTCCATATAATGGACAGGGATGGTTGGGCTTTCTTGCTCAGTGACAGGCCAGCAGGCAATGCTGACCCGTGCATCTGACCTGTTATCAAAATTCCTCCAGCTTCTCAGGTACCCTGATTTCAGAGCAGTTAAAAAGAGGTTCAGCGGCACTCCGTAGAAGGTAGGACATTCATACCTGTTACTGGGATGCAGGCAAAAAGCGTCACAGCTCATGAGTTTTGCAGTAAAAGGCAATTAATTATCACCTCAATGACCTCCTTTGCTATCAAATTGCTACTCAAATGATTTTACTACTATTTATAATGAGGCTAGATCCTGACTATTTTATCCAGTGATTTCAGTGAAAGGTGATGGGTGCTTGGCACATTAGAAAACATATTTTATGGTTGTGCCACCTGACTTCAGGGATCTGCTTTTATACATGGATGTGTGTTTTTATACTGCTCCTCTGCTCTGCCTGCATGTCATTTGGGAAGTCTGGTGCTTAATGTGACCTAGTGAAAATAAGACTCAGAATGTAT
>KZ507899.1:33659-46420 GCA_002844005.1 Limosa lapponica baueri | reverse complement strand
GGGAACACTATTTTGCACTAAGGGACAGCAGGAGGGATTCTACGAGTACCAGAACTGTTTCAGAAGAAGCAATTCTATAATACCTGCTTGGTTTAAGAACTTAATTTTCCTTCTGAACCTACCATAACAAGTATCTAACAACTCTAACTGCATTTCTTCTGTAGTTACTGTGACTTTCATAAATACTCTGCGTGAATGTATTAAATGAGGAGAATACCTACCACTGATGCAAATATGTATTTTTGGTCCTTTTCTTGTAAAAGCAACAGTACATCATTTAACAGGACTGCCAGAATATCTACAGTAACAACAAAAGAAAGAAAGAAAAAGATGATTTTAACGCTGAAAGATTGGTCCAGACTGAAAAAAAAAAATAAATCACTTGACTTAAAATTCCTGTGGGTCAGGGAATGGCACGTCAACATTTGCAGTATTAGGTCTGCAGAATATTATTATGCAGAATAAAAGTGTCATGGGGTTGACACGACACAATTTTTCCAGTGTCAACCAGAGCTCGCACAAGGTAATGCCTTTCCACAGGAGAATAAATCAGTATGACTCAAAGCTTTGTCATCTGTCTAAAGACCTCCCTCTTGAATCGGAAAGCAGATCAAACAGATAATAAGCAAACAGCATAAGGAACTTATCATGCACCACTATAGAGATGCTTATTGGACAAGCCAAGAATAGAACAAGTGCTATTTCCTCCAATATCCTATTAAACAAGCAGGTTATTGTCATCTTATTTTATACCCAATCGATCAGTAATAAACAGTTACTAAAAAAATATAAATAAATAATAATAATCTTGTTTTCTAGTTGCACTTTTCCCCTTCCTGATCCTTTACCTTTGAGTCGCCCTGATGCAGCTTTCCAGTACAGCATCCCGTCCAGCAGAAGCCGCCTCTGTCCCATGTCATCCTTCCGGAAAAAAAGCCCATTCTTGCATTTCCAAGTTGATTTTTGGTCCATTTTATGCATAATTTCTTTAAGGCGCTGCCCCTTCTCGCACTCATTTACCATGGCATCTACATGAGTGATTGCGTCCTTAATTAAACTAAGGGCCTGGATGAGCTCTTCATAATCTCTAGTTCCAGCTAAGAGGAAAGAGTAGCAGTTAGTCATATTTTCAACTCTGGAATGCAAGATATGAGCCACCCCAATGTATTTTTACAAGAAGATTCTATATTGAACATCTAACAGTGTTTCCTAAGAGCTCAAGTTTAAAAATAAAATAAAATAAAATAAAATATCCTAAAGCTCTAAAATCTCTAATGAACTGATAGGCTTAACTACTATGGTTTTGTGGTTGCAGACTTGAAACTGAGCACTGCTCCTGACCTCTGATGAGGCAAGATTAATTTTATCTGCATCTAGATCGGCATCTTCAGCCAACAAAGAAGTGAGAAAGCAGGTGTAAGGCAGGACCAGCCTGTCCCTCCTCGTCTGAGGAAAGACCATGCAAAACACGGGAGAAAAAGGATCAGCAGACAACCGTGAGGCTTCTAGGAAAGACTAAACCACTCACCTTCTGTATTCTGGATAATACGTTCCACCAAGACCGGGTACTTGGTGATGCGCTGGGTAACTAGAAGGATACACTCCTGGACACCAAGTCTCCTCACAATGGAACAGTTGCCAATTTTCTAGAAAACAAGACAGACCCATCACATCCACTGTATGTACACATTTCTGTCGCAAAACATTTCACACGTTTTCCGTCTCAAAACATTTTTGTGCAATTAGGCATGCACCACAAAATTAGCTGCACTCTTACTAAAGCAAAACTCCTCGTAACATTAAAAAAAAAACATTGATTTTATTACTGGAAAATATTTTAGGTGTTATTTTCAACTACTGTTAATTAAATCTTGAGCCAAGCAGAGAAGGTTCTGAATCTGAGCTGTCTGACTGCCTATTTGCTAACTGATGGCCTTTTATAATAGGATTAGTCCTTAAAAACACAGAAAAAGACAGTATTTTTAAAACCAGACCCCAACCACCTCACAGTCAAATTAGGTCAATAATGAATAAACAAAGTTGTTTATTTTACCACTGAATGTTCACTATTAGGCTGATCTATAGAAACACGTTTCTGTTTAGAAAGAGAAGACTAAAGCATTAGAATCCCACTAATTAGCCTGACGGCAGGTACAGAACAATCCTGACAGTACGTACAGTACCAGGATCTTTCTTTACAAGGACTGAGGCTCCATAGTTTAAAAACTTACTCTGGTCACTTATTTAAGTTCCTTGAAAGTAAAGGGTTCTCACTTTTAAAGTCACCTCGTTAAGAAGAGCTGTAAGTACAGAGCCACGTTGGAAAGTTCACGCAGTATCACTTACTGACGACTGGAAAATGAGAACCCTTCGGACCGTGCAATGCCATCTGAGCTCGGGTTACAGGCTTCCACTTTGGCCGTGTTTCCTCAGCCCCTTCCTATTAATTGCACATTGCAGCATACAGCAGATAAACAGACCACCCTGGAGCCAACCTTCTGGCTTTGGAAAGATGACGTAGTGGGCAAAACTTAACTAAGAGTACCTGTTTTTTCTATAGTAGTCCATCATTGATTTATCATTTATTTAATTTCTTATCAAGCCAATTTACAAAGAAGGTGACGCAGCAGGGCTGTCAGTGATAGAGCCATCAATAGAGCAGATATCTCTTCCCCACTCCTATGTGCTGTCAAGAGCCTGCCTCAAATTGAACACCTGCTAGTTGCGGCTTTGTGTCCAAACAGCTCAAAAGATCTAAGATACAAGAACCTAACAATCCATCAAACAACGAGAATAGGTCTCTAACCCCTGCTCATTCAAATTTAAGACATCTTCAAGCACAAAATAAAACCTAAAGAGGTCAAGTATAATTTGCAGAGTCAAAATGGGAGAATTCTGGTTGTTGTTTACCTTTATTAAGTTCTGGAACTTCTTATTGCTTTGGAGCAGGTCTTTATAGTGACTAACAGCTTCATTGTGTCCACAACAGAACACACCGTATTTTTCTTTCATTCTCTCCCCGTTTTCACCTGAAAACTAATTGGAAAGATAAGAAAGACAGACATGAATCATTAAGAGTAAACCTATCTCCACTGGTTTACTCTTCACCTCCACCCAAGTTTAACACGGTTTTATGGGAACTGATTTCTAAGACATTTCTTCAATATGTCAATTTCTTCTGTACCAGAAATGAGAGATTTACACAGTGTGACATCCAAGAGCTTGGAATTCCACAAGATAAACAAATATTAAATGATGGTTATCATTATGAGAAGTTTTAAAATGATTTCTAGGCCTCTGCACTTAAAAAGGCTGAGGACTGTAAAAGGTGAAGGGCAAAAAATGGTCACGATATATGAAAGAAATTGGTGCATCGACTCCCTATCAGAATGGGTGCTAAAGATGGAAGGAGCCCAAAGGATCTTTACCGCGTTTTTAAAAGCTCAGAACCAAGAAGCTCAACATTAAATGCAGGAGAGCCACGTTTGGGATGGACACCAGGATTATGTGACTTTACTTTTAGAACAAATGAAAAATAGAACCAAACCATCCGCAGTCGCGTATCCCACAACACACATATGCACGTGCCCAAAGAACATTTAATGAACATCTCATATTATTTGTGACCAGATATGCTCCTGGGAGACATCCTCACACATTACACTGGGAAGATAATCTTAAACCCAGTATTAAAGCAATCTATACATAACATAACTTTAACCTCGCAGTTAGCCTTTTAGGAATTTAATAGTGTTAACAATTGGTAGAATTGAATTCGCACCTGCTTAACCAAGAGGTCTCCAATGTTCTGGATTATATAATTTCGGTCGCTGCCTTCTTCCAAGGATTCCTTTCGTCGCTCCTTTAACTGGAGCAGAAATTGCCCGTGCAGCTCCAGCAGCTCATCCACACAGGGGAAGAGCTTGTTGACGACTGCATTTGGGAACTGCAGTTCCTCTCGCATGGCTTTGGAATACACCTTCAGCATTATTTTCAGCGTCCTAACGTGGTGCATTTCAGTCTGCATTAGTTCTGGGCAAGGGGAAATAAAAAAATCACAAGTCATTTATACACTGTGTAGTGATCAGTGAGATATAAAAGACCAGGCTCTGAAAGCCACCATCTTTTGCACGTCCTTCTTCCTCACCAGTCTTTGCATTACTGATGTGAAGCTCCTAAATTTGCCCTGTTCATCTCCCAACCAAACAGTGACTGACCCTACTTATTTAACCACATGTCCCAGTTGCAGTTGAGCTATTCCCTAAATGTACAACTGGGCTTTGCTGCTTACTCAGGCACACTGAAAACTATGGGTTGCTTGAAATTACTAATACAAGGACTAAGACAGGTAACAGACTTTAAAATCTTCACTCTATTTTAGTTTCCAAGTACAAGTCAAAAATGGGAGCCAATAAAAATTATTTCTGCTTTGTTTCAAAACAGCAGCACTACGAAATAGAGAAAGTTATAACAAATACTCTTACCATAAATGACATCTTGCCTTTTTCTAACATCTTTCTTTTGCCTTTCTGCGTATGACTGTTCCACTGCAACACTCCAAGACTCTGCCTCAAACTCATGAGCATCCGTTTCTATTTCACTTCGGAGGGATACAGAATACGCATCTAGAACCAAAAGCACATTCAATTTCAATTATTATTAAATTGCTTCTCACCACATCCCTCATTACCATCATTAATAACAACTACAAGAGTAAAAACATCTCAGTGCTGCTTTAAGACTGTGTAAGAAATTCATAAAACTCCTGAAAAGCACAGAAATTCCATACCTTCCAGAAAAATGGAGTCTGCTGTTGAAGGTGCAAGCGAGACAACATCATCTGCAGCCTGCTTAAATTTTATAAAGCCTGAATCCCCTTCATCCATGTCTCCTGAAATTAGTCTAAATGGCCAAAGAAATTAGACCAAGGGACCAAAACAGAACATTAACATTTTTTAAGTTCCTTGACAACAACAACAAAAAAAAATCCAACTACTTTAGCAAGCATCTTTCCTAAACTATAGTGTAATTAACTTAAAATAAGTACGTAAAAGCTATCATTGCACTCCATCTTTAAACAGTCCAATCAATTTAGCAACTCCACCACCGAAATATTACAGTTTTAATTAGAGCAGCATGAGCAAGTATGCAACTTCTGGTATGACATTTTAAAAAGACATCACCTGGTGACAAGCCATTGCCAGTTCAGAGCACAAAGGGCACTTTCCCTGAGAAGGGAGCATAACTGTGGCACCCAAGAAGTACAACTACTTAAAAAAGCAGACAGCTCTGAATTTGTCTGCTATTTTAATTACGGTGTCCTGCAATTTAAAACACTGTTGTCTCCTACACTAGTCAGAACTAGCACAACCTAGAATAACTGATACTCAGAAGGGATTCCTGAATTTCAACAAGTCTGAAGACAAATGTACCCATGAAAACCATAATCTAGACAGAGCCAGCCAAATACTGCCTTATTTTATTTCATATCTTTCATGACATAGCACAGAGGGACTAAAGACATGGTGATTTAAACAAAAATAGCTGTTCAGGGAAATGAACTGCAGCATTAGAAGCTCGATAAATCTCTTTTGAGCTTGAAAGGCAATGTGAATTCTTGCTTTAGGTCTGTAATTGTTTTTCTTTTCACATTCTGGGGGGGGGGGTGTGGGCAGCAGAAGCGAGTGAATTATAAGAGAAGCATTTTACTTACCCAAATTTATTAACAGCTCCAGCAGTATTCAACGAAGACTGAGAATTTCCTCTTTGGGCGATAGTCATACCGAGATTCCGTGATAGTACTGGGGTGCCATCCGGTCCCAGGAGAAGGCTTCGGGGCTGCTCCTTCAAAGAAGCGGCTAGAGAGGCAAAAATTGAATTGGTGCTCAGAAAATGAGGCGTACACTGCAGATCGCCTGCTCTCAAACCTCTCTCCGAATGCGGCCGGAGAACAGACAGGATCTTGGATGTCAAGAGCTCATTGTCCAAAAAAACATTCTCATTCCATTTTCTTGAAAAGGAACCACAAAAAGAGAGCTCGGGATGAGCTGGAATTGGATTGCTTCTGCCGCTGCTTTTTGAATTTGTATTCCCCATGCTCACTCCTGGCTGCCCTCAGCCTTGGCACAGTAAAGTGGCCCCAGAGATGCACTGTTTTTATACTACCTGTGATCTTTCTAGAAATGTAAAGCTGCCACTTAACTTACTGTATTGGCTAAATCAGCAGGTCTGAAGTGCAGGAAATTGGTCCCTACTGTGCCCATTTAGTGTGGAAATTGCAAAGTATCTTCTCCTTTAGTAAAACACCAGAACCTACACACAATTATTCACACCCTACCGTATAAGGGCACAGAACATTTAACAGCAAACAAGAAAAACCTGAGATCATATAAAAACCACAAGTTCTTTGCAATGCTTATTGCTACACAGTGATTTATATCTGCATGCACACACACGGAACGTAATAGATACCAGAGCTAAATTTAATTCTCATACTGCAGCTTTTTAATGCTTTTTAAATCTAGACAGACTGTGAAGTGGAAAGATATTTAAAACTTTAATCACTATTACACAATACATGGAAGCCTGTAATAGACTTATAAAAAATGGATACAATTATTTAGCACTAATGTCTGTAATGAATGATAAAGAACAGGAGACAAAATACATCCTTTTAAAAGAGGAACTTCAGGGAAGTCAAAGATGAAGAATCAGACAGACAATCTTTAAAACTTCTCACTGACAAGGTCTACAGCTGCCCTTTTTAGAAAATGCTTTTAAGGACTTTGGAAGAGTGGAAGAGATCACCTGGATCCTTGAACCCAGGACTCTGCTGTTGCACGGAAGCTTTGTCTTACACCCAGACCGAACCCTTCTCCCAGTGCTGGGTCTGGGAGGCTGCTCCAGGACCGTGCTGTTGGAGCAGTTCAAGGGGGTCTCCAGTTTGCAGCCAAGGTTTATGCATTGAAAAATTACAACTTTTCTTGTAAAAACACTGGTTTCTACCCCTCCCCAGAAGTTCCCCTTTCTTAGTCTGCCCTCTTTGTGTACCTCCACTAACAATCACCTCTCCCTCCACTTCCGCCTTACTCAACCAAACACAGGTAAATTGAGGTATTCACAGTTCTTCTCATAAAACAGGTTTTTCCACATTTCTTGATATCCCATACTCTACATCTGCTTGTCTCTCATTTCATCTTCCTTGAAACAGTTGATTAGAATCATATTAGGGCTGCAGGGGAGGTTTCATCAATGACATTGAATAGAAATTCTATCACCACATCTTTTCCTGCTGGAAATACCTTTCCCAACACCTCTTTGGGTTTGAAGTCTCTTGGATACAAGAAACTGGGTAAACTGAGTCCTCTTCCATCCTTTCCAATCAATAAGTT
The DNA here is from genome assembly GCA_002844005.1 of Limosa lapponica baueri. Taxonomy (NCBI): domain Eukaryota; kingdom Metazoa; phylum Chordata; class Aves; order Charadriiformes; family Scolopacidae; genus Limosa; species Limosa lapponica. Next base: position 39,029 of record KZ507899.1, on the reverse strand, counting down.
CTAAGCCCACTTCCCAAAAGAGAAGACTAAGTAGATATCAGAGAGATTTGTAAAGGTGGACTTCTTAAGCAAAGGCTTAATAATAAATGCCCTCCCATTTCGGGAAGTATTGAAATCATCAGTCATCAAGTTCTTTCAATGCTCCACAAGCCAAGAACATAAAGTTCTGTTCCACAATGGTAGGTCAAATCTAAAAATCTCCTGAGGCCAAACATGGGGAGAGGGACGGGGGGGGACACAAAACAAACAACACAGTTTGTACCTTTCTTAAAAGGTATTTCTCTTTTACATTGATACAATACCTTTAGCTTTTTTGCTGGGCACTGCAGTCTGCAGCGTTATACTGTGGGTAAAGACATACAATGCCCATGCTATTAGCTGTTCCTTTAACTTCCAGCTTCTGCTTTTGACTATGGAAAATAAGTCCTGGCTGCCTAGCAGAGTCTGCACCAGCAAAAAGCCATTTTCTGAGTTCAATTAGCACTGTCTGCACACTGCTGAGAGCCCGCATTGATCGCTGTTAACCTATCACACCAGACCAGACTGTATACCACAGAGCTGTTTCAACGACAAGCCCTACAGCCAACTTTTCCCATTTTCATTATTCCTTATTGTTTCCTATTTTAGACTCTGCACTTTCCCCTAAATGCACAAAACCATTCTTGGTAACGCAAACAGCCACTCACCTTCTTATAACAATTATTCCCTTTGTTCTACCTCTTTGTAAGGATTGTTTCACAAAGAAGTACACCTTGCAATGCAAGTCAAATGGTATCTAACAAAAATATATGCCACGCTTACGGTAACACTCGAACCGGACACGGATGTCACCTGTGTTTCTTACAACCATCAAAGCAACCAAACGGACCAACCGCAAGGCAGAAAATAATTCTGCTCCAGTGAGGGTCAGTCACCTGGGAGCCAAGAAGCCTGTTCTGTTAATGCAAACCTCGTAACGTCTACAAATTAAAATGCCATTTAAATCATACACCTGTGGCCGTGATGGTCTTTTCCAGTAGCAAAAGGCTATTTCAAAGCCTAAGCTGCAACAGAGCTGTTCTTTCCTCGTTTTTTTTTTCTCCCAGATCCCTTTTCCCACTTTGTTTCAACAAAGATTTATGTTCAGACCATTAGTGCTAGCTTGTCTTAGAGATTTCTAGCAACCACTAGCTGCAGGCAAGTTTTAAATAGACAATTATGAAAATCTGATGTAAAACAAAGTTCACAGTTCTAGTCTTTTCAGAGGCCAGAGAATAGACAATCAATGAAAAACTAGCTTATTGATCCCTTTTCACCATGATATTTTGAGGTTACACAGCAAGAAGGTATAAAGAAAAATAAAAAGATAAAAAGATAAAAACACACAGGAGATTGCTAGGAGCTCTAAGCCATTCCCAATAGAAAAAAAAATGAAGCCATCTTATTAAAAGAGACCTTTTCTATACTTCAATAACACACTGTGTATAGCCTTTAAAACATATTAAAGAAAAAAAAATACAATTGAACAGATAAGCCTTGAGCACAGAAATCATTCTTTAGTACAAACCTGGGGAAATGCACTGGGGCGAACTTTGTGGAGATCCAGAAGGTCTGTGCTGCAAATCTTTCTGCTATAGGAAAAAATACAATACTCTTACACATACAGACCAAATTTTCAGTCTAAAATGAGTATTTTTCCTATCACACACCACTAACTGTACGTGAAGCTGTATACTGAAAGGATGAAAGATTTGACATAGTAATAGTTTTGATTTTTTCACATTCCACAGACATTAACACTTTGTATAAAAACCCCATCAAGTATAAACCAGACTGAAATAAAACCAAAAATGAAGTTACAGCTGAATTAAAGCTATGATCATAAATTATTAAATGAAAGCAAACTGAATATAGACAGTCTTCACCTACACTCTGTTGCCCTTTAGTTTATGGCAATGCTAATTAAACTAACTCAGCCAATTTCAACTAAAATTTAGACTGCCCATTTAAAACTGCAGCTTTGGTAATCTGTGCAGCTTTCTCATCCTTACAACACTAGGATATTACAATTCATTGAGATACAATTTGTCTAGGATGTAAAGAAATTACAAGCAAAAAATAAAGTAAAACAGTCTGTAACAAATGGCTTTTTAGGGAGTCTCGCTTCGCTTTGAGGATCTCATTTCTGACTTCATTCCCTGCATCATTTTGTGCGACCGCTCCCTCTTCGCTCTCTTCAGGAGTGGTTTGCATGGGATGATTCAACCATGAAAGTTTGGGAGACGGTAAAGAGTGGAAATGAAAGCATCAGAGCAAGTGGATTTTTTGGCTTCAAAGGAAAATGCGCAATGCCTTGAGGAGTTTATAAGTATATATCAAAAACCCCACAAGAACATTTTTGCCTTCAAAAGTGTTATATTCTAAATCACCAATGGCTGAAAACACTTCCTCTAACCTCCAATTGCCCAGGTTTGAGCTGCTCTGCTCTCTCTTTTCCCCCTCATGGTACTCCCTAATCTGCTATCAGGCTCTGAAATCATCAACACTTGCAGGTTGAAACAAACTGAAACTCCCTCAAGTATAATTAGTTACAAGGAGGAGGAAATGATTTTCAAAACCACCAGCAGAATAAAAAACAGGCCAGATAGCTGTCTATCTGAAACCAACCTGTGACCTCACATGCAATCACAGGCACCACGGTGACACAGATAAAAAATGAACAGCTTAGCAAGATATAAAGTTCATCACAGTTCAAAAATGAAATCACTTATTCTGCATTGCTCAGCTTATAAATAATACACAACTGTTATAACCAAATTCCTCTCCACCCCTCACACTCTTCCATCAGCTTTGAGATGGCTCAACCTATTAAAACAGTGGCATAAAATTTAGAAGTACCATATAATTCAATTACGTTCCCCAAAAAAGTGATATGTGTGAGCATTTATAGGGGTCAGACACAATTCCAATAGACACAAGCAATGGTAAGTAATTTTCAGTACAGCAATAAAACATTTCACTTTATTTTCCCTACATGCATTGCCATAAATTACTCTAATGACAAGTTAATAACCATGCAGTGTCTTGAAGATGTAGGGCAAGATTCTGTACTGATCTAAATTAAAACACATGCACTAAATTAAACTTACCATGTCAAGCACTGTTATTATAAAAGAAGAGCAAATTTTAAAACCCACCTTGGGTCTGATGCTGCTGCATTCAGCCAGTAAACTTCTGCAGTTCTTATGGACATTCACTGCACAATCTGAAACACACACAAATTATTCTTGTCATTCCCATCTAGAGAAAGGAAGAGTGACACACAAAAGACCTTAATTTTGGAAGAAATGCAGAGTAAGCTCAGGTGTTTCAGCAAGCATCCTCGTTGTGCATGTTCTGTTCTCGATTTTACACCAAATACTCAAGCTTTTTCAATAAGAGAATCACTGATAATGCAATTCACACGTGCAAGCACAGAGACACCACTGAACACACTGACAGAATTCTCCTTTATCTCCACCCGACCAGAGTGCTGCTTTCCTCATATTTGCAAAGGTTATTTCCATGTCTCAATTCAAAATTAATACCATTCAAGAAGGCAGCAATTTCTTTGGGTCCACAGGAATTAACTGCCTTTCTGCACAGAGTATTAATAGGAGCTGAAGTAACTACAGCGAAGTTCAAAAAGCCCCACAGAATCATCTGAGCCATTACCACTTTTCTAGCTTCACAAAGGAATGGTTTCCAGGTAAAGGAACTAAAGCAGCCCTCTCTCACCCAAAAGGCATAAACCCATAAATATCATAGTAAAATCCAATCTCTTTTTTTTCCTTTTAATAACCACTGCTTGAGAAAACAGGATGACAAGTGGTAGTGTCAAACTTCAGTCTTTCTGCCCATCTATAAAATAAGATCCTTCATCAAAAGCAGGAGCAGGACACTCAGACAGCAAAGGAAACCAGGATTTGTTTTCTTCCCATATATTTCAGGCATGAAAATATGAAAATATTAAAAGAGAAACAGAACTGGGAAGACAGACACCACATCTCCTAGGGAAAAGCCTGTTTATGTTTAAAACACAGAGGTAAAACTATTTAAGGTCTCTTCATCCAAACATAGCTATCACCCGGCGCCTGGCATCAAGACTAGTGACATGCTTTGGCTAATGTAGAAAAATGCTCACTTTTAAGCATTTTCCATAATTACAGTAAAACTCTGAGAACGGTAGCGAAATGCTTCCTTGCCCTTAAACACAAATAAATGAATAAAGATATAAAAACAAGACTGAAAGATGGAGCGCATAGACCAGAAAGATGCTTACGTGTTATGCAGCTTCCACAAGGGTGGGAAATCGGAGCAGAATATGGCACTCGGAGTCCCTGCCACACACGTTTCCACAAAAACAATCACCTCCCACAACTCTCTTCTTTGTGATACTTCTACCAACACCACACCCCACGCAACAAAACAAAAGGCACTATATCTAATTTCAAATATATGTGCCTCTGCAAATGTATGATAAAAACGCGTCAAAATGATTCACTGGCTAAAACTCTGTAGAGAATAACAAATATATTATCTATTGCAGCATTGATAAGGCCTCCGCCTACCACCAGAAAATGAAGAGCTTGTTAAGACATGCCACGACAACAAACAACTAGTTGACAATGGAAACCCCTTTTCCTCCTGGGACAAAGGAGGAAACTGTAGGACAAAAACCACCACACAAAAGGAAATAGAAAAAATTCTCCATGACGTCAAGCTGGGTTGGATTCGAGTCTCGCTTAAAGACGGGCTCCCTTCGGGGCAGAACGGGCACACGGAGGGAGGGAAGCCTTCATACAGCCTCTGCCCTCCCCAGCAGCCCCGCGACATCGCCTCTCCTCTTGAAATCCCCTTCATTCAGCTAGAATTGTGTAACACAGTCATCGATAAACATTTTATCAAACTTTAACTAGACATTCATATTCCCTGACATTTACATATCAGTGATTACATTCGATAATTTTTTTCTATTAATGATTAGTAGGAGCAAATCTACTTCAAAAGCTTGGCTGCCTTGCTAAGCTAACTGTAAAAGGGCTATCAACTTAAAAATATATATCAATTTTAAAAACCATGCACTTGCTGTGTTAGCGATACCTACCGAGAGTGGCATAAGCTGTTATTTTTCACTTAATTACTCGACACATCTAATAGCGCTATGCTTTAGTTTCCTATGCTGCTGAAAGATTCTTTACATAACAGGAGAGAACATACTAGAAAACAGGAAGATGCTACAGAAAAGCCTCAGAAATCTGCAGGTGAATCCAAGGACTTGATTCTCCAAGAGACTACTTGAAATGCAATTAACTTACTGATTTCCAAGTGGCATTATTTTTTGCCCACGTA
>KZ507899.1:14973-25522 GCA_002844005.1 Limosa lapponica baueri | reverse complement strand
TTCCTCCCACCGTTACTTTCTCTGGTAAGAAGACCTCTTGCTCCTCTATTTCACCACATGGCAGCCACTGGACTTTTTGTGTCCACAGGACAGTGAAAAGACCTCAGAATTCCTAATAATTTCCCCATCCTTCCTCCCCCTGGCTTCAGCTCATCCCTTTCTTTAACCACCATCTTTTCTCATCTTGTCTTTCGAGGTTTTCTCTTCTACCACGTGGTGGTGCTGCAGTTAAAAATACCATGGCGATAACACAAACAGCAGCACCTGACCATGAGATGGACCGAGAGCTGGGCCAGGACCAAAAGCGTATAGATGGTGAAGTGTGAGTTCATGATGAGAAAACAAGAGGAGCAGCCAAACAGCCTCAGATCCTGGCAGCAACTACAGCTCTGACTGAGCCCTGACAGAGCAGCTCGCACTTCTCAGAAGTAGGGTTGCCACTCTGGCTACCCAGTGGCCCTGAAGCTCGCTTTTCAAGAGCCCTATCAGCGACTTGTCAGGAGACCATGCGCTGCTCCTTGCTGCAACAACGGCAGCTAGTGATACCAACTATCAACTCCACCACCCAGAAGCGGCTCACAAAGGTTTCAGCCCAGCATAATCCAAATATAGGCACTCTTGGACTAACAGCTGTCACCCAACAAGTCCCAATCCAGATCTGACCACAGGCAGGCCGTTAATTCTAATGAGCATCTCAGAACCCTGCCCAGTTGTTCAGCCTCAGTTCAAGCCAGCGCAAAGGGAACATGTGAAAACGAGCTCTGCCGCCCACGTCAGCCTGGGCAGCTTGTCCCCGAGCAGCCCAGAAGGGAGGTGGCACAGAGCCCCAAACACAAACCAGTTCCTTGGCCACCTTGGAGTTCTTCTCCTGATTGTCAGCAAGACTTAAGAACACAGATTCCTCATGGAAGGGCTGAGAAACAAGGTAAAGGTTACTATAACTCATGTCCAACCCCCGCGCCTTTGAGATTGACGATGATATGCCGAGCCACACACCCGTTTCAACAGTGAGCTCCAACTCGTTACGCTCCAGATCACAGATCTCCATAGTGGTTGTCCAGAGAAGGATCACTCAAACCACCAAAAACCTCAGAGTTCCCAAGACCATACAGAGCATGGCTCCGAGCTCCTGGTACACTAGGGATCAAAGACTGCCTGCATTCTCTCAGGTTCAAGTATTTCTTACAAAGCAGCCTGCAGGACTGCAACCAGAGCCTCTGCTAGGAGGTTCCTTAGATGGGCATGACAAGGCATAACTCTGCCTCCTCCCGTAATATTTGGGTTCAAAGTATCCACAAAGCACTTGCTCTTACTCAGCTTCCTACTTTTTGCTATGATGCCTGAAAAATATTCACTAATAGCTGGGGCTGTGGTCCTTTTCAATTTCCTTCCAGCTTCCCTGAAGGGAAAATATGCTTCTCACAGCTCATGTCCAAGGGCAGCCAGTCCTTCTATGCCCCAGGAAGGTTTTACTGACCTTAAGAGCCTCTGAGAGACCCTTACTGGAGAACAAGCATTGCTTGAGGATACAAGGTAGAGAAAGAGAGCAATTCTCTCATTTCCAGAAGATTTTTCTCTGCCCACGGACAATCCCTTGGGAATTAAAATGTTCTTCAGTGCCCTGAGTCCCTGGCCTGAAGAGGAGGGACCGGGTTTTTCCGTCAGCCAAAGCCATGCAGCCATGCCCCAGTGAAAGCAGAGGGAGGAGAGAGCCGCATGCACGCATGGCAAAGCTGCTGTTCCTGTGCGCTACTTACATCTGAAAAGCAACAATCTCACCCCTGCAGGTTCTGGGAGGTACCATTTGACTTTTGTGTTAGTTAATAAAGTTTTGGATGCTCTAGAAATCCCTGTGCCTGTGAGCTGACACATCGCTGCAGCTGTGAAAAACAGCCTAAAAGCTCCTGCTTCACTCAGGCAGCAGTGATATTTGCTTGGGCAAAGCAGAACTTGATGGGAAAAAAAAACCAAACACATTATATTAAAGGAAAAGTTGACCTAGAACCCTCCTTGGGGGAAAGGGGCAGGAAACGGTCAAGCGGCCAAAGGAACTGAGGATAAACTATTGCCAGGCAGGATTTAGAGATCATTTAGACTATCTGGAGGAACAACCAAGCCAGGCCAAGCAGGGTGGTGGGGTACAGTCAAGGCAGGCAGAAAAGCGAAGCGAGCCGTGAGGGCTATTTAAGCAGAGGAATGGCCGGCCTGGGCCGGAGGAGAGGCCGGGGAGCGGGTTAGAGCCAGGCTGGGTCAGAGCCAGCCAGCGACAGCCATACTCACTCAGGCACTGCAGACCACTTTTATTCACAAGGGGTTTGGCACACAGCGAGCAGCTGGTGCAACTGGAGAAAACCCCTGGCACGAGCTGGTGCCCATTGATCTCTTTCCACCTCTCTTTTGGCTCCTTTGTCTCTTTCTCCTTTTCTCTCTCTTTTGGCTGCTCTTTGTTCTTACCCTGGAAGGAGAGAAAAAACACAGCTCCGTTACCAGACTCGCACTGCCCACACATTGCTTTCCCCGCTGGTAAAAACAAGAAAGCGGATGTGCAGCGGGCACCTTTGTGTCTGAACCTTCGGGATGGTAGTGCTTTTCCCAAATCCCTTCCTAAGGCTCGGGGCAGTCCCTCTAGGGCCAGTCATGCCTGATGAAGGGCAGGACACAGCACTGCAGCACGTGTCTGTGCCTCTGCAGGCTCTCCTCCTTGCCACAGCGGGGGATCCAGGCAGTCATCCAGCCAAAACACTGTCTCCTGGGCTGCACAATCTGTGCCAAGGCAGCACGAGAGCAGCCAGAACGTGGCCTGGAGCAAGGTGGGCTCAAAGTCAGGGATCGCCGTGTCCAGTGCATTGTGTTAGGGGTCACAGTGCGTCTGCTGACCAATATAGAGGCCTCGCATCCAAAAGCAATCCAACTAACTGGTCCCTGGGCTCAGATCCCCTTTTCTACTTGAAGAATTCAACACTTCCTTCCACAAATTCAGCATCTCCCCCTCACCTTATCCTTCTGCCAGGACCCGGTGACTCGGCTCCGCAGGGAACTCAGGCGTCGCATCACCTTTGTGCCTTTCTCTGCTTTATCGCTCTTTCCACTCTCCTCATTTCTGAAACAAAACCAAAACCATCTTAACTGAGGGGAGATTAACTGGTGAAGCACAGTTCAGGGGAGATCACTGATGAAGTTAATCTGAAGTGTTACTTTAGGACCCCATCTCTGAGCTTTCTGTCTCCTGGAGGATCTGGTTAGGCATCAAGTCATGTTATTTATTAATGGGACATTTGCAAATAAGGAGCTGAACTTCCAAATTGTTTGTGCAAGTTCTGGCTGTGTCTGCGGTTTTGTTCAGCCCCGTGCACAACGAGGCACCGATCCTGGCCTGAAGCACTGCAGGTACCAGTGTCCTACACACAGGATTCGCAGGGCAGTGGAGCTTAGATGGAGGAGGGCTCGAAATCAGTCCGCTCTGGGAACACAAAGCGTGTGGGCAACCGTCTGGCTCACTTACTCGTTCGACAGGAACTCGAACCAGGTGAGGTTCTGCTGGGAAGAATCGCTGCCTTCTGGCACACAAGCTCTCTGCTTCGCCCTGTGCGGGAAAAAGACTTCAGACACGCAGCAAAGAACACAAGAGGGAACTTCTGCATCAGCGGAAAGGCCCATCTTTGGAGATGGGGCAGGAACATGTTTAGAGTTACAGAAGAGGCACATGAACTGCTACTTCTCTGTGCAATTCTACCCTGGTTTCACTGGAAGATTCTGGTACCCTGGGGATTTGTCACTAAGGGGACCAAGTGTCACTTGCCAGGTGAGTCCTGGGCAGACCCATGACCTCCCCACCCACATCCCTCTCCCACACATGCTTACCCATGATATTGTTTCAGCTCCTGAAGTACCTGCTGGACAATTAGCCTACCAGGGATGGGGCAAAAGAAAAGGAAGGGATTAGAAAATGTCTTTGCAAAGATATTCTGCACCCCACAAAGCATCAGGTGCTGGTTTACAACCAACTAGTCAGCTGTGCCCCAGCATGGAGTGGGATCTCCTTTGCTATTGCATCTCCAGTAGCTCAGATAGACTGAAGAATCTCTACCATCTCAAAACAACCAGGACTGACAATACCTACACGTGGTCTGGGGACACGTGGTCCTTCTCCAGCATCTCCAGAGCAGGGGGTTGAACACCTGGAACACAAACCACTCTCAGCAGGGATCCTGATTTGCCTTTGCAGAGCACCTTGTTGCAAGCTGAGGCTGAATCCCACTGATCTCGCTGGGCTCCCACTCTGACTTTAGTGGGGAGGGAGAAGTTAGGGACGAAAAGGCTGCACTGCATTTCTGCGAGGGAGGTGAAGGCTACAGCACTTTTCTGTGTTACCCCTCCCCTTTCCAGTCTGTATTACATCAACTTCTGAGGATCCTGCTTGCAGACAGAGGGTAGGACCTGGTACACCCCAGAGACCCTTCCCGTGACAGCCAGCTTCCCCTCCACCTCCCAGGCTGTGCCCTTAACAAGTCTCTACAGTTTGCTCTGGGGCAGTCCTCACAGGTGGGAGAGGTTAGCAGATTCCAGCAGCACAGAGAAGGCCAAAATTAAGTTTACAGGAGCTGAGTTGCCTCTGTTTTTCTGTTAGCCAGGATCAGACTCAAAGACAGCTTGACTTTTTATTTCAGGAGCTGCTGGGACCATGTGGAAGGGAAGGGCAGAGTATGTCTAGCCTTGCAGGGGCTACATTTCCAGTTTTTAAACTTCTTAATCCCAAACACCTTGAACTCATTTAATGCCATACATATAGTCTGTACCAACCTTCCACGGCTGGAAGAGAAGTGTCGGAACTGCAGGGTATCTGAGGGGAGTCAACTGTCTCACAGGCTGATGGGACAGACTTTGACCTCAGTCTCTTCCCATTGCTGCCACATTCCTGGAGAAGGAAAAAATCATGGAAATCTTTGGTCCTTTGTGCAGCAAGGGAGCCTCCACCAGGGTACAGCGTGGTTGGCAAGGCAGGAATCTCGAGTCAAGTGCCAGTGATCATCCCTGCTTTCCCACAGCCTCCTACCCTCCACGCCCACCCTGGCAGCCCCAGGGCAGGATCCCTTGCTGCCTGGATTGATACCTGTGGTCTATCAGGATTAGATCCAGACTCAAGATATCTCTGGGAACAGGCTGACTCCTCACCCATTCCTTCTTTTGTTTTGTTGGGGTTATGGTGACAGGACACCATAAAGCCCAGCTGTTTGTTGACTTCAGGTGTGGGCTCTAGGGAGGCTGGAGCAAGTGCCATTTGTGGCTAAAATCTTCTCAGGCAATTTATAGGATAGTAACACTGAGTTACAATTGTCCTTTTAATATTAAGAAACTCCCCAGGGGAAAGCAGTGTGAAGGGGGGGATGACACTGCTGTCTTCAACTACCTGATTATAGAAAAGATGGAGCCAGACTTTTCTTAGAGGTGCACAGTGACAGGACAAGAGGCAACAGGCACAGGTTGCAGCAAGGGAAATTCCAACTAGATTTATGGGAAAAGAGGGCTGTGCATCTGCCAGCTCCCAGGGCCTTTATGCTGCAAGAAGCGGCAGTTTGTCTAAGAGCAGAGAAATCCCACCCTTGCTGAGGTTCCTGCAGACCTCCAGGCATACCTGGTTCAATGCTGGTATCAAAGGAGTCCAGCCTGCAGCTGACACCTGTGTGTGTCACCTGCACCCCCAGTTGGCCCTGCTGCCAATATGAGCACGGCCCTTGCACACTCACCGCCTCCTCTGAGCTGGGGCTGACCGCGAGGTTGGGGTGCAACGGCTCTATCTCCACTTTGGTCACCCTGCCACCCCCGCGCCAGCTTTCCAGTTCCCCTTTGGGCGGCTGAAGGGACACACAAGGCGGCGGGCAGGACTGGCTCCCCTTCTCCACATCCTCCTGCTCTGGGTCGCTGCCCATCTCTGTGGCATCCAGGCTGAACCTAATTCAAGGAAGAGGAACAAGCCAGTTCAGCAGACCTGTCCCATTGTGCCAGGCACGGCACAGCCCCTGCAATGTCCTGGCCATGGGTGGACAGTCCTACAGAGCTCATGCAACTGGGACGAGGAGGGTCACCACAGCAGGCACATGGAAAAGGGAATGCCAGGAAGTGTCAGCCTGGACACCAAGTCCTGAGCCTGTTAAAAACAGCTTCTCTGGCTGCCATCAGCAAGACCACGAGCTCCTTGGTCATCCGGGATGTTTAGTGCCGGACGGCTCTCGCTGATCTCTTAGCAACCCCTGAGACTGTGCAGCCACCCAGACAGCAGCCTGCCTGGCCTGCGTGAGAGCTGTTGCCCTGCTAGCTCCAGTGCCAGGAAAAGTCCCGCTGGGCATTTAGAAATGGCAGATGTTGTCGTTTATCGAATCGTCACTGTGGCATCAGGTCATAAATCCCGCTCCCACCGGGGCCCGGCTTCGAGGAAGGAAAAAGAAATCCTTTTTCTGGGAAACGAGGGGTGGACCAGCTCCCCCAGTGCCCCACAGTTTCCCGAACACCAAGTGCTGTTGCAGTGCCAGCAACATGGGAGCAAAATGATGGATAGGGCTCAGTGGAAAATCTTACTCTCTGCATGGGTTCTGTCTGCAGATCACTGTCACTTCATTCCTGCTGCCAGAGACAGGCTTCAGGAAGCATTTGCTTAGGGGACAGCGGGGTGTATTCCCCTTTTCTGGCCCCGTGCTCACACATGTTTAATCACCCAGCGAGGGGACCGAACAAGTCCCTGACACTGCCAGCGCTCTGTGCCACCATTGCCCATGTGCCTGTTACACAGCACAAACTGTGAATGATCCGCGGCACACGCAACAACAATCGGTCTGAGAACCAAAGTCTGAGCTTGACGAAGAACTGCCAAGATTTCAGTCTGAGATAATTTTAGGGTACCTTATAAGGAGGAGAGATAAAAATAGCTCTTGCTGGCTTACACCTAACACCCAGTCATCTGGGAGATCAATACATTTGTCAGCAGGGAGAGCGTGCATGTAGCATGGAACCCAAGGCATTTGTGTGGCAGGAGCACAGCACGGCCTGGAAACCGCTCCCAGCCAGAGCTCAGCATCAGGCTACAAAATACACTCTCCTCTGCAGCCATGTGGAGGACAAAGGGCTGAAGGACACGGCGGCAATTGCAGGCACAGACCCCACCAAGCTGACTCACAGAAGAAAAAGGATTTGACAGAGCTCTCTTGATCCCTCTGGGGTGGGCAAAGTGGCCTTTGAGCCAGAGGATGGAGGCATCAGGGCAGCTGATGCTGTTGAAGGTTCCCTCAAGACAGAAGAAATCTCTCCCTAGATGAGAGATCCTCTTCCTGGCCCCAAGACCAGGAAAAGAGAGTCTTCCTACTGCCAAGGAGACATTAAAGCCTCTTGCTGCTCTAGCATCTGTTCCTCCACGTCCCACCCAACAGGAGCAGCAGGCGTCCAGCTGCTTTGGCAGAAGCTGACGAGGGAGGGAGACCACCCAGCAGCAGCCGGAGCTCAGGGCAGTGTGATGTCTCCGGCCTCACGCAGCACCATTGTACCATATACATCAAATATTGCTCATGGTCCTGCTTTACCTGCGCTTGCAGTCCACGGGTGACAAAGGGCTCTCCCAGCTGTGCCTACGAGAGGTAGACATGGATCTCACCAGTGTGGGGAAGGACTCCTTGGCCTCCTGCAGGTCCAGCTCTTTGCCTGCCTCTACAGGACACTCAGAAGTGCTGGTACCATCTTCTGGCACCGTTGCGCAGGAGCAAACGTGGCCTTTGTTCAGAAAGCGGCAGTCGGCCTCTCCATAACGTACCGAGCAGGAAACGGGATTGGAAAAAGCAACATCCACAGACATTTTGCTCAGAGCCCTTGGTCTCTCTTCCAATAAGCGAATGGCACACACAGCCTGGGTTGCTTGTTCTGGCTGCGCTGCCATCTCTGGCACTGTTTTGGCAACTGGTGGGCTCAGGAGTCCCAGGTCTCTGTAATACTCCGACCCGTGGAGAGCAGAGTCTGAGAGGAGATCTTCCGTGCTGCTGTGCAAGTCTGCTGCTGGGACATCCAGCTCCATGGAAGATGAGTCCTCCTGCAAAGGCAACCACAGCTGAGCCTGAGCACATAAATCCCGTCTGAGAGCCTTGTGTCCATCCTGAGAAGGGGACACCTCCCATGCAGAGCTGCTTTTCCTTCCCTCCGCATGGCAAACAGCCCACCTGGAGGTTGCGGGGCCAGGCCTGCAGCTGAGCTTCTCAAACCAGACTTTCTAGTAGCAGCACCCTCCTACTGCACCTCGCAGCCAGACCTGCCCCAGCCCCATCAGCTCGGCTTCCTCCAGTCCCTGAGGTCTCTCTGTCCTTTATTCCCCCTATCGCCAACACAAAGCAGAGGTATGATTTTTCCCAGCAGCAGAAGCAATATAACCTTATATTCCTTGATAATCTGCATCAGTACCCCTTTCCCCCATCCTTATTCCACCCCAGTCCCTCTGAATATGCTGCTGACCACCAGTTTGCTGACCCTGGCTCCTGCTGCGCATGGTGGTAGCAGAGGGAAAGAGGACACTTGCCTTTTCTTCAGCCATACTGGTGCAGAAGGTGTCATCCTCAGCTATCAGGGATGGGAGGAAGCTTTTGGGGTTGGGATACTCCAAAGCAGGGGTGCTGTGGTCAGTGAATTCCCGTAAGCATGGCTTGCAGTCGGATCCTACAAGACAGAGAAGGCCACGGCATGTCAGCAGACAGCCAGGAGGGATGTAAAATGGGCCTCACACAGAGAGGTGACATTAGGCATCACCAAAACGCTCGTCATGGCCCTCTGCTCCCTTACCCCTTGCAGACAGGCACTGCCAGGCAACCTCAGGACCCTGGCAGCCTTGATTCTGTGGCAACCTGGTGTAGGGGTCCCCTAACAGCACAAAGCTCATCCCTCGAGCCATGGCATGTGCAAGAGCAGAGACCAGGCTTGCACCATCCAGCCAGACCCTTGTAGGATGCCCTACAGCCGTAGGCTGTTTCCTCAGCTTAACAGAAGAGCTAAGCACATTTTGAAGCCTGTTATTGACATTATGGACATTTAAAGCCGGAATCTATGAAAAAAACACTGACTGATTTTATTTTCATCCTTAAGGAGTAAAAGATGCCACTGGGAGGCCAAATTGGAGGCGCATTAGTGACTCCAGACAGCACTGAACGTGCAGAGAAATAGCAGGAGCGGGTATTTCTTCCGGTGCCAGCTCACTCGCGTGGATTTTCCCCACGCAGGAGTGCTGAGCAAGCGTGAACCTGAGTGTGTGTACACCCGCCGATAACTCATTGAGAAACAAAACCAAGGTCTGGACGTGCTTCATGGTACAATAGATCGTCCAGCTGACTGAAGCACATTCCTATGCAACGAGACACACTGTAAACCTTCACCACGATCTCTAAACCATCGCATGACTCACGGAGACCTTTTATTCCTTCGAGATACGTACAGCTGAGGCCGATGGAAAAAAGCCAGGCTGTTGGCTGAAGCGCGGTGGTGGATCTCTGAAGATGCAGAGAACAATAGCAAGAGACTGTAAGTGGCCATATCTATCCAATGGGGGAAAAAAAAAAGGGCAAGAAACTGCTAGAAACCCATCGTAGTCCAGGAAAGCCAAGTATAAAAACATTAATACGAGGAAGATATTGTTAAAAAAACCCACACTCTTGGAAACCTTGCATCCCCGCTGTGGGCTTTGATGCTACGCAACACGGCCAGGAATTGCATGGTGCCAACTAGAAAAAGGCAGCAAACGTGAGGGAGAGTTTGGAGGTTTGTTCCTTGGACCCGGCTGCACACTGCGGATGCCAGATTGTCTGTTTCAAGGAGTGTTTGGTGTGTTTAAATGTGAACGGTAATTTCAAGTGAGGGTCTATAAATAATATAGAAAGAAAGCACTCTTTGAAGGCACTATTTTAACTAAGGGTTTTTTAACTCTAAGAGCAGGGAAGATTTGAAACAGGCTTTCCAGCGAGGCTGTAGAATTTACTTTACAAGTCATTTTTTAATTAATAGATAAATTCCTGCCCAGGATGCCCTTGAGCCACATCTGTAATGCTCTATCTGTAAAACTGGCAGAGGTTTACTGAGCTAATGAACGCCACCTTTTGCTTTCCTCAGATGCACCTGGATTGCCTCTAATCAGCTTGTAATCAAAAAATCAGCATTTTGAAGTGAATTCTCATCTGAAGCAGTGCAGGTTTTGGTGTGAGCTTGTAGGAAACTGAGCAGCCAAAGATGCCAGCGGGTGGTACAAGCCACTGAACCCCCCAAACCAGGCTGGGATGAAGGCTGAGGACCCAAGGGGAGCAACAAGGAGGTGGGGAGGGTCCCAGGGGGACCAGGAGAAATGGCGCTTCCCCTCATACAAGTCCAAGGAAGGAAGGAAAAGGAGATTTCCCTGCCCTCGCCATCCCTTGCAGCAGTGAACCACCCTCAGAGGAAGCAGCAAAGCCCCGAGGAGCGGCAGGGATGTAGCTGTGGCAGGTGTCGAGCGCTGTGGCCTGACAGAGGCCAGAGCCCTGGCCCACAGGTTTTGCTAAAA
>KZ507898.1:25184-38600 GCA_002844005.1 Limosa lapponica baueri | reverse complement strand
CTCAGACCTTGGTGTCAACAAGGCCTCTGTGTGCGATCTCAGTAGAGTTCAAATTATGTCTTCATCTGCTCCAAAGTTTTGAATTGGTCAAGGGTAATTTCCTAAGATAGTCTTTGTGCTATCAATAAAATCTCTTGTGTGCTGATGTGTTAATTGCTCTTGTGTGCAAATATAATCTATAAAAAGCTGTAAAATCTTGAACAAATGCTTGCACATCATCAGTTTTCATTGTTCACTGAATAAATAAAAGATGAGATCATTAAAATGTGTTAGTAATGTTCAATGAATAATAATAATGTTTACTGAGACAATCTAAAATAAATAATATTAATGAGCATCCTCATAGCATCATATTAGTACAAATATGATCATTAACTTAACCTTTTCATACTTTTTATTACGTTGTTGTTAAACATCCAATAATGTGTTTTTAATGAAATCTTATTTACTGAACAATGAAATAGCTGAGCTAATAAATTTAATTAGCCATGCAAAAATGTTAATTTAAAAAAAAAAAAGCAAGGGAAAATTACATCAGTTGCAATACTGCTGCTCCCACAGCTCTATGTCAGAAAGGTTGCCAGGACCCACTCTCACAAAGGGGGTCACAGGCACTCAGAGTGACAGCAGTGCCCACCTATGGCAAGGGACCCTACCTAGATGGTCCAGGGTCCCAGAACTTGAGATTCATTATGGATCTCGGGCTCTCTGCAACAGGCGAGATGCTGGAGAGCTGCAGTGACTTCATGGTCCCTGGATATCTTGGAGGAGCTTTAAAAGTTTTATCAAACTAAAGCCTCAGACATTGTTGCTAGGTTTGTCTTTAAACAAAGAAGTCTCAAAGGTGGATCTCAAGATCAACCATTTATAAAACCACACTATTTCTTAAGAAAATGTTTTTTAAGAGTCTGTGAGAATAGAAAACCCAGTTTATAATCCCATAGGATTTATTCTACTAGATTGTCAAACCTTTTGTGTAAATTATTAGAAGACACAATGTAGGCACAATTTCTACATGGTATTCACTAGAAAACATAAATTATTCTCCTTTTAAATTAGGGTAATTGGATTAGGCAGCTAGCTATGTGAGTGCAATACTAACTATGTGCTAATGTATTTTTTCTGAGGCTGTTGCCTGACTAAGGCACTGTATCATTGGATTTATCAAGGAAATTTCAATGCTATAGACTGTAGGAAACACTTCTTTCTTGTTTGACAAATGCCAGTAGACTCTGTGTAATGTTTTTTCCATGTTATCTGCATCCACATAGATATGCTTTTTTTTTTTTCTTGTTCCCTGCCCTCAGAAAATGAAAGTGTTGAAAGGAATCATTTCTCCATGAGGAAATCTTCACATAGTGAAGTCTCTAAAGATGGATTGAAAGTTTATTAATATTAGTGGAGAGATTCCAGGAGTTTAGATCAGGATATAGATAAGCCATTCTGGTGAAATACAAAAAAACCCCAAACAATCAAACTTTTTAAAGAAAGAAAAATCCTGATTATAGTGAATTATATATTCTGTACAACAGTTTTGTAAATTCTGCAAGGTGCAATCTGCTGTTTTCACTGATTTCACATGGATGGTATCCATGTTTTCACATTCACTCACCTCAGAATACTTTTACCACTTTTACCACACTTTTTTTAGTCTTCACATAGGATATAAACATCTTAATTCAATTCACTGACTTCCAGATGGCAACAGTGACTCAGTTTGGAGAATGGTCGTACTGAGGACAACCATATTACTGCTCAAAGAAATTTAATGTCATTCCATTTACACTATCTAAAATCAATGGGGTGTTTTTTGGCTTTTTTAAGAAACTTTTTTTAAAATTAAGTTTTCTAAATATAATATTTAATCCTTGGAGTATGTACAGTTTTAGTTGCATGCACTGTTGTCTTCATTTTAAATAGCATTTCTCTTTTGACAACAGTAACAATTTTGTAGGGGGGGAAATAATTAGAATGTTTCATGATTTCAGCTACCAAACATGATCATGCCTAAATGTTTCCAGTTTTGAAAATTAAATTTTTCTCCTCTGTCAGGATAATGTTCATTTTATAATTTGAGCTTTAAAAAGAATGAACAATTTTTTTTTTGAAGGACTATATCTTTTTATTCCTCAGAGGAATTGTAGGTCTGAAACCAAATTTACATTAATTCACTCTAATAGCCTGATTCTCAGTTAAAAAAATGAGATTTAGAAGATAGGACGTAATTAAGCTATGTTATATGCAAGAATATAATCCTGTATGAACTTTTACCCTATATTTTTTAAATGGAAAACACAAAAGGCATTTATAGTCTAAGGTAGACTCTGACTGTTGAGTGCTCAACTTATATGAATCATTTTACAGGTCACATAGGTAATTGTTGAATAATGAGCAGTCTGAGAAACCTTTTGGCAATTTGAAAATTTTACCATAAATGTGGGTGTAGAAAGAATGAAAATTAAGCCAATTTCATAATTAACTGAAAATAACATCACTAATTATTGCTAATATCAGAAAAGTCAGGTCTTTTCATAACATGAGGAGAATGAAACTATTTGTGTCCCACATCCTATTCATGAGCACAGGCCCAGAGGTACCTGGGACGTGAGTGGCAGGAGGTAGGTACCACTGGTCTATGGGCATTTCATTCTGTGGAACAGTTCATAAGGAGCACAGAAAAGATTAAAATATATTAAAGTAGCTTCCGTGTAGCTCAGTAGCTACTTGGTGATTTAAAGGTTATGTTCTCTTTCTTTCATTTGGCTTGTTGAATTTCTGCACTCAGGAGGATATAGAAGGGATTGCTTTAGTTTTTATCATTTCTGAGAAGAAAAAGAGACATTGTTTAGCCTTCACAGTTAAGGCATGCCATACTAACTTTGTATAATATGAATCACATTAAAAGGGATTTTAAAGATGGACCTGAAAGAGAGCAAAATGGATTTATTTATGTTTTATAGGTCCTGTTGCTCTGAGGGAAAAAAAAAAACAAGACAAAACACCCTTTCCAGCTGATTTTACTTTGGTCTTTTTTTTTTTTTTGTACCATTGATTAGGGGTAAATTTTTAGAGTTCTCTGCACATTTTATGTGCGTAACATTTAATTTCTAAAAGATGGTGTGTAGTATTCTCATGCAGTTAACATAACAACTTGGCTACTAATGTTAATCCTCAGCACACTTAAAAATGAGGATAATGCAAATGTGCATACAGCTAAATTAACATTATGTGGGACTTGTACAACATTTATAATTAAGATTCATTTTAAAAGTGCATGAAAATGCCGGGAGGAAATTTAAAGTGACATGTATTACTATTATGCAAATCTAGCACTTACTAAATTCCTTATTCTCATACTAAAATCTGCTATCTAAATAATTGCTTCACAACTGGAAATTATCACCAGCAGCCAAATTCTCCTCTCCCTTCCAACCCTTCCCTTGATCGTGTTTATTCAGTAATACAACAGCATTCAGCAATGTTGATAAACATGCTCAGTGTTCATTTGGTTAAGCTTCAGTAAACTGAGCCTCTGGAATTAGCAATCATTGGTTACAAGGATGCAGTACGTGGTGTAGTATATTAAACTACTCCACCAGAACCTTAGCTAAAAGAGCAAGAAACATTTCAAAGCTTGGTTGACATTTGTTACTTTTTTTCTTGGCATTGTCACTAGCTTTTACATCTGCTCATAAATCATTTTTAGCCTAATGTAGTATTGAGCCTTCTTGTTTTGCAGTAATAACCAGGGTGCAGCCCAGCAGAGGGAACACAAACAGGTACCCAGACTTAATTATTAGGACAGGTAATGGTGACTTCAGTTCCTCAGCAAGTGAGAGAAAATCATCAGGATCTGATAATGAAAATAGATTATTTTAAAACATAATTATAGATGGAGTAAGAGAAGCAGAGAATAAACTTCCAAAACAAGTTTTAAAACTATTAGTCATAAACAAAATAAGTAGGATTTCTGCTTCATCTAACATATTGATCTGTGGGCTGGCAGCGTGAGAAGCTCCTCCTCACTTCCACTTGCTCTGCTTTTATAAGAAAAATTACAGATATGAGGCCTTCTTTAATGCTTTGGCTTTAGAGGTTGTCCAGCTAGACAACTGGCCAACTTGGACAAGGCCAAGAAACCTCTGCCTAACTGTGGCTGGAATCACAGTTTTCCTTTTTCTACTTATGAAAAGACTGATCCACCATATTATGTACAAATCCATAACATTTCCCTGGAGCAATTTCTACAAAGTAAAACTTCTGATGTCAGCCACTGGAACGGAGCTGCAGTGGCACTATTGTGGGGTCAGTAGTTGTAAGAACAGTAATCCTGTTAGAATTTGACCATGTTGGGGCGAAAGATCTCCACCGCTGCTCCAACTATTGTGTTTCATATGACAAGCAGGGATAAATGAAGAGATGCTCTAATAACAAACACTACTTACTGAGAAAATTAATATTTAAGACTTTAAAATATGTAATGGTGACTTACTCCCAACACAGTGTCTATTACAGGTTTCTACAGTGAGGTTTTGGAGTTTACCATTTAATCTTTGCTTCAAAAGCAATCAACAGCTGAATTCATTTGATATGGAGCTTGGTTTCAATTTGCTTGATTCTCTTGCTGGCATTTACACAGTTTTAATCTGAAAACATGCAAGATTGAACAGTAACAACATATTTTACAAGCTACCAATGGGCCTTTCATTGGAACGAGTATTTGTGGCAAAGTAATTAAAGAGCATATTTTGCCACATGTACTCTCCAAACAGCTGTAGGTAAATACTCCCAATAATGAACTGCCTGAATTATTTTGGTTAGATGAAGTGGCAACAGCAAGACTAATTTCAAGACATATTTCCAGATGACTGGCCTGGTACTGATCCCACTGATACCAATGTAGGTCTTGCATCACTGCTGTTCTGTCTCACACATCTCCAGCTGTTAGGACTTCACCATGCCCAATTTTATAACTGTATCCCTAAGAACCAGAATTTCACAACTGAACTATGATTACATATCTGAAAAGGTGCAATTAAATGGGGAAAATATGCCAACGAGCGCAGGAGATTGGGACCCAATCTCATGTGCTGTTTTGGAAACTTTCCATCCTCTGTCTAATAAAGACAGAAATTTTTTCACCATTTAAACATTAAAAAAAGAAAATACAAAATAATTTGTCAGGTCAATGTAGGTTAGTTCTATCACTGAGACAAACCCTTTGTACTTGCTTATAATCTACACTCATGGTCTCTGAATGATATCCATGCTGCAGTTACTGTAACTGTAGAAGCGTAGCACATCTGCTATACCAATCTGGAATGAAAAAGTGTAGACTTGTAATTCCCAGAAAATACTAGCACTTACTTCTACCATGTCTATGTGAAAAAATGCTACAGACCTGGATTAAACTTCCTTACTGCTAGCAAAATGTAAAAAGACTATGCAGCCAGTCTACATCAGACATCTATGTTTTGTCTACAGCCATAGAGATAACTCAACACATTACATCTTGGTGTTCCAGATTTTTTGGCTGTATTAACTGCTCTAGGTACTCTTTTTCCTTTAATTGCAGTAGGACCCTGTGTTTTAGACAAGCCACTTGAAGCGCTGCTGGCTACAGTTAGCTGGGCTGACTGCTGGCCTTTCTGTCTACATAGTGCCATGGATTTCAGTTAGGATTTTCAAGAGTACTGTGTCAGGCAGCCTTTGTAAAATATGGCCCAACTGCGTTTTTATGCAGTAGATACGTTAGAGGGAAGACGCTTTTCTTGTGACCCTTATGTCAAGCCTATTTTTAGAGGAATAGCATACAGCATACATTTGTTAGTAGATCCTTCCTCCTGAAGCAGAAGGCAATTTCTTAATTGCTTAAAAAAAACAAATTAAAAAATATTTTTGCTGTCTACTTAACTTCCTGTTGCATGTTAGAACTCTACCAGTAGAAGGGTCCTAAAAGACAAGCCACAGCCTTTCCCTGTGTCACCCCTCCTTCTAATGGTAGCAATACATGCAAAGTAAAAAACATGACAAAAAGGAAGGTCAAAGATTTGGGAGTTCTGAAGAAAGTACATGCTAAGCAAAAGAAAAAAATGAACAAGCTGCAGATCAATGTTTCTTCTCACTGCAACAAAACTTATCCTCCTTTCCAAACAGTATAAACAGTAAGTATTCACTGACAGAAGGTAATTTCAGAAGCTAAACTTCAAGACAGTTGATTCCTTAATGGCACCAAATGGATCTTCAGTACAAGATGGTCTGCCAGTTCAGAAATGTCACATGATGCAAACCTCTCATTTTCTTACAAGAAATAAAAGATGAATCACTGACTTCTGTTAGGAGTCAGATTTTAAAATATCAACATAGTGTATAACCTCAACAGAAACTCAAGTGTTTTTCCACGTTTTAGCATTTAATTTCACTCTGCATGGTTTATAATCAAATGTAGGTGCTGAGATAATTTAACTTTTAACCTGACTTCCTAAATAATCACTTTTACTCTGTGTGTGTGTGTATGTATCTGCCTGTCATTCTTTCTTCCAATAATTTTTCAAGCTGCTAGCCAATTTTAGCTAAATTGGATAGAAATATACAAGTCTGAGATAAATTTAGCTCCTGCAAGATTTAGAAGAATATCTAGCTGGAAGAAAGTGGAGGGAGAGGAGAGGGACAGATCTTTGTGGAAGTTCACCCCTGAGGACACAAAGGATAAGAGGCATCTTACAGAGCTGTGCTTATTACTAGAGCTGGCCAGAGTGCCAAAAATAACATTTGCCTAGAAAGTAAGACATACTAATAATTCACTATGAGCAGGGTACTTGTAAGAGAGGAACAAGGGTAGGGACAGGTCAGTCTGTATTCATCGGAATTCTTCAACTTGTAAGAGTATAAATACAATTCTGCTTCATATTGATGGATGGGAGAGTTCCTTCAAATTTCCATGGTAGATATGCACAGTGGACTATAGTATGTATAGCATTTCTTATTTTAACAAGGAAATTCCCAGAAAGAAAATCAACTTAGCTAACTGAAAAATTGTATTTGAGACATCTTATTTCTATTAAAAAATAGTATTCTGAGTATATTATTGTAATAAAACATTCATGATAGATAAGTAGGGAAGTTATCTGGTGAGTTGAAGGAGAGAAGGAGCCATATATAAGGTGATGTGACCTCTTTGAGCTGGAGACTAATTTCCAACAAAGGACTACCTTGTAATCATCTTCCAGAAGTATGTCAGCAGTTGGGCACTTGCAAATTTGAGGCAACAAAGAACCACATGATGCTTTTTAAAGCGTGTACGTGAAGGAGGCAGATACTTAAAAAGATGTATACAGAAGGCAGAAGCCTTGTATTTCCAAAGGCATGAATATTAAAGGTAGACTATTAGCAAGAAAAGGAACAAATGAAATTGTGAGCAGATAGCATTCTTTAGCAGATAAATGAGAGTATTTAGAAATATGGTAATAAGGTTTGGAAGATGGTGACAGTGTTTTGTAGCTGATGATAACACACAATGTAACAGATCATTATTTCACAACTTGGTGCAATCATAAGCATGTTACTTGTCTAATGAATGTAAAATTATTTTTTATTTAATTTTGTAGCCAATAAAATTTGCATAAGCTATGTTAGGATTGCTAGGGGTTTATGCTACCCACCCATTATAGGAAACAACTTCATGTCCTTTTAATATATAAACACATTTTTCATATTAAAAATTCATTTCAAAAAATGTACTAAGTTAATTAACTTGTGTTTTCTTTCTTCATTGAAAACAACGACTGGGTACTAAGGAAAATACCAGCTTTATGAACAAATCTTTGAGTTCAAGACACAAAATGAGTCAGATGTACCTTGGAAGATAACATTGCTTAATAGTCAATAGCCTTACATAAAAAAAAAGCATTTTATGATACCCATTTTTCACTGTGCACTCACAAATTTTTTTAACTTCCTTTTTTAAAATCCACAAAATAACGATGCTACATAAAATAGTGAGGAGAGAAGCAGTAGTTTGAGTAAGTGAGATTTGTAATTATTCCCTGTAGCAGGTGTGTTCCCTTCATTTCCTGAAAAGCTAGTGTGTTTAGCTACATTAGGATCTCTTTGTGTTATTTGAATTCAAGAATGCTAACTCTTTCAGGGGTTTCAGGAGTGAACCTGGAAAAGATGCCGTATCTGCAATTCTAAATGGGGCTGCTGATCTTGGCCAATGTAGTCATCCTAACTAAGGCATCCAAAGAAAACCGTATGGAGCTCTGAAGCTTCTCTCAGTAATGCTGACCACTAAAATTCTTTAAGCATAAAATATTTGACTTATGGGTTGGAAAAGTGCCATGAGCTTTGAATGATGCTCATTCCTGAGCATCCTGCCTAGTCTTGAGAAAATCTGGGAAGAGAAAAAGCCAACGTGGCTTACCATATGTCTTCAAAAATCTGTAGAAATGTACGGGGTTGTCTGTCCCAGAGATGTTTCAACTACTGCCTAGATGGAGTCCTAAGCACTAGGAAAACCCCAGTGATTTCATGTCATCACTGAATATTATTTCTCCTCATAGTTTCTGTATAAGTATCGCAAAGAGCCATGAAGAGGCCATTGGAAACTTCTAAAAAGTACCAGTGGGGAAAGCTGCTGACAAATATGTAATTATTATTAAAGCTTTAATAATTAGGTACATACATAAAAAGATAAAAATTTATTTCCTGGCTCTGCATTTCTTTCTTCGTCTATTTTTCTTTAAACACACAATCCGATTTTCATAAAGACCGATCAATTATGATAGAGTTTAATAACTCTGCTGGGTATTTTTCAAGCACACAGGCAATAAGCTTAGTACAGTTTCAAATAGGAGTTAAATTAACATCTTTATCAGCTAAACAATTATTCCTGTGAGCCGATGCTTCTATATCAGTTAAAAGTTTTCATTAATAAAAGTTAAAATTAACAAAAACCTTGAGAAAATCTTGTCAGACTATGTTGCGGCCTAAAGAGACAAGGTTTTGTAATTACTTACGAAGAAACTTTCCCAGAATCTAAAAGCCAGATTAATATAAATATTTTCTTATGAGTACATTTAGAATTTTATTAACTTGTTGGTCTGGAGAGGAATTGTCAAGGCCTGATTCAAAGGAATTATCCTTTACTGTCCCTTTAACCACATAATAGTATAATGGCATAAGAGCTGGCTAAATTTGAGTTTGGTTGTATAAAAGCATATCAGGGAAAAAGGATCTAATGGAATGATATTAGCGAATCAGTACATATATTGTGACAACTGTAGCCTCAAGGATGCATTTCTGCCACATTAACTCATTTCAGATTTCATTCACTATGTGGAGAGCCTGCAACTTGTTCTCTGAAAAGAATATCCTGAAGCTCTGATCTATCAGTCTGGATATCTCACCTTTCTCTTCATGAGTTAAACAAGGATAAACAATGAAAATAAACTATCTGAAATATGGAACGAAGCTTTGTAAAAGTAACCTGGTTTCTCACTCTATCTCTCTGGATCTCTTTCTCTCTCCCCCTTATTATTTTGCCTTAGAAAATTACCAAAGCATCTTTTCATAATAATATATCTACCTAAATAATTGAATGTCAAATACTTGCCTGAAAATGTTACTCTTATAAAAAAATTTATATTATGTGCCAGGAAAACAAAATCACTGTCCTCTAGCACTATATCATTACTGTTGTAACAGCTCTGCTGTTAAATTTGTGGCGTGATAGTATCTGGTTCAGAAAAATAAACGGAAAAAGGAGAACAATGAGTTGGATCTTGAGTGCTATAATTCAATGGAATCTGATTAAAACCAATTTAACATCACAGATGATCTGACCCACAGCAGTTCTGGAAATCATGCCTCCATCTTTACTTTGGAAAGAAAGATTAGTAGTGGGAATAGACAATGAGGGCTTCTGACAAATATTGACTTTTTCTAATGGTAATTGCTGCAGAGACTGTTTGGGAGCGTCTGAAAGAAGGATATGAACATGAAATGCTGCCAGGAGTTGATAGTATAGCTTGTCTTTAGTAGCTGTAGCTGACTGGGACCGGTGTGGACCTGCAATAGCAGCTCTCAGTTTTAAATGAGAGGTCATGCAAAGAACAGGGCAAAACAGATAACTCTGAACATTGTAGGGTACCTACATTGTAATCTTTTCCCACCAAAAAACAATTTTTAAGACTAAAAGCTGAATATCCTGGCTTCTGTTTATGCAAATGTTTATACTGAATTGAAAAATTATTTCACTTCCAATTAAGTACTGCAGAATGGTTTTATTGCTGGAGTAAAATCCTGAATAAAGCTGCAGTTAACAAGGAGCAATTGATACCACCGAATTCCAGGGGGCTTGCCTTTCACAGGTGTACACAGCAGTCACTTCTAAGGTCACTTACAGGCCACTGCTTATTAAAGAGTGGATCTGGAATGCCCTGTTTCCTTCATGGACTTGTGGTATCTTACCTGGATAAGCATCTTTCACTAAGCTGCTTCATTTGCAGTTCTGTGGCTTAAATGGATCTATGACATTTGACAACATATGCAGGTTCAGTACCTGAAAAATTATCAATACATCACAGTAAGAAAATGAGTAGCCACTTGAATATCTTCTGGGTTTATACAGCAGTTCAGGGGAAGGAAGGATATAAATATGGCAGTTCTGCTTTATGCTTATGCATCTTTAAAAGAGGTTTTGTAACAATACTTTTCATGAGATTGATCTTCTATGTCTGACTTATAAATGCCCAAAATGGAAGAAGGCGCAGAGGAGCTGGGGAGGGTGATGTGCCCTGGAGCTCAGGGACTGATACGGGTGTGACTAAGCCCAGGTGCTGCAGAGGCTGACGTTACCTCTGCACCAAGGTTTGGGCTAAGCAGCTATCAACAGCTGCCTGGATCAGCTGGTGCTGGAAATGTTTCTCCTAGAGCTCATTAGAAGGCTGTGAATGCCTCTCTGAGTTAGCAAGGCCAGTGTGGTGGAAGGTAATTGGTGGCTCAACCCAACAGAGGGTATAAAAATCTGAATACCAAAAGTATTTCCAAGAGAGTGATGGACTTGTGCTGAGTGCAACCCGCTTACTCCTTCCCAGAGTAGTGGTGGTCAGCATATTCCAGGGACCAGCGATGGGAATCATATTGGTATTGTAATTAAACTATTTATTCCAATTGCTATATATATTTTGCAAAGTGTACCTTATGTTTATATTGTATTATACAATATATGTTGTACTACTCTGCTAAATCAGAAATCCTGTGTAATATCTACTATCTTTAAATAAGTAGATTTGATATTAAACAAAACATCCTCCAAGTGTGGAATAGCTAAAAGAGCTTGGTCAGAGAGTATTGGGCTCTGACACCTTCACATAACAAATATCAGTTTAATAATAGTTGATGGGACTGGGGAACCATGTGAATTGATCTGTATCAGATGCCATTGAGAATTGAGGGTTCATGTAGTATCTTTACAGCGCTTTTCAAGTAACAGACATTTTTTCGGCAATGTTTTTAGATAATATTCTTCTGAGTTGCTGACCAAAAATTCCCTTACCTAAATGAACTAATAAAACAAGCCTGGCATCAAAGGTTGCAATTATTGCTTTGGTGAATGAAGGGGAAAGTGAAGCAGATCTAGCATTTTAAAATGTATTTTATAGTTATTCACTAAAATTTCCGAGTGTTAAATGGAGGATTAAATTCAGTATTAGAGCTCAAAAATATGAAATTTTATCAAATTATTCCTTCTATCTAAAGAGCCAAGTAAATCCCATTATATTTGATTTCTGAACTATTTTAAGCTTTATATGGTTTTTTGATGCTTTAGGATATTAGTTAGTTAGAAGGATGGTGCTATCATTCTGTTTCTATATCTTATGTAAATGATGACATTTTTATGGTGACCACTGTTGCAATAACATTGCTATTCTGAACTTATATTGGAATTTCTATATAAGAACTCTGCTTAAATATGTGCAAAGATTATTAACTCCAAGGAGAGAAAGAGAAAGCTTTGGAGCAAATAAGCTGCCATACTCAATACCATTCATTTGAGTTAGCAACAAAATACAGGATATGCACTTACGTCTAACCATGAAATACATAATGTAAACCACTGTTTACAATACAGTGTGGCAGTATTGTCTTGAGAGATGTAAATATTTTGTGTTACTCTCATTATTTTGTGGTTTGTGCTTTTGGTGGTGGGTTGGTTGTTTGTTTGGTTTTTTTTAACTTAATCGCAATATAATGTTGTCAGAAACAAGTCCAAGTCAGAAAATGATATCTCGTCATTACAAGGACAAAGGAATATATAGACTTCTTGTTGTTACATTGCATTTCACAGAACTGGTGTAACACTGAAAAGTCAGTGTTGACGAATTTGAAAATATAAGTTGCAGTCTGCATCTATGAGCATAACACGTGTCTTATAGAGACTATCCCAGATTCAGAACTGTATGGTTTACTTTCAGACTCTGTCACCTAAACGTATTAATAAAAAATTATGCATATGCACCGACACTTATTCATCATGGCTTATATTGGGACTTTATTTATAAATGCAAATACATGTAAACTGCAGTTTGCAGTTTACAGTTTACTGTTCCCAAGGACAATTTTGCAGTTACTGTCTATTGCAAGTTACTCATTAGTGCCAGAATATACTGACGTTGTTGCTCTCCTCAAATATCCCTTCTCATGTCCTGGTATATAGGATACTTCAGGTGTAAAAGCTGAACTGTTTACATTGCTCATCTGACTTAACTTTACCTCTTCTGCATGTGGCTGCATCACAGTTGAAAACTTCTTTCCTTATGCTTTACTGTCATGATACAAGTACTGCCTGCAAGGTAATAATGTACCTATGTCCCTATCCCAGCAAAGATCGCTGCCTAATTCTGCAGGGACAGAATGAAGAGAGTACTACAGATTTAAGTCTTTTTGCTGTTGTCGTGGTTTAATGCCAGCCAGCAACTAGGACCATGCAACTGCTCGCTCACTCTTCCCCCCCCAGGCCCTGCAGGGCAGGGAGAAGTGGGAGAAAAGGTGGGTAGGGGGAAAACTCACGAGTTTAATGGAACAGCATCAGTAGAGGAAAATAATAAATCATGGTAAAGGAATTTACAAAATTAAGCGACATGACACAAGCCACTCTCACCACCCAGTGACTGATTTCTCAGCTCATCCAGAGCTGTGATTGTGGATTGCTGCTGCCCCGGCCAACCCTCATTTGTATACTGAGTATGACATCTATGGTATGGAATACTTCTTTGGCCAGCTAGTCCTGTCTATGCTCCCTCTCAGCTTCTGTGGGAAGCTGAAAAAGTCCTTGAGTAATGTAAACATTACTTAACACATACTGTGTTAGTTGTTGTTATCAACATTATTCTTCTACTAAATTCAAAACACAGC
>KZ507897.1:51438-65382 GCA_002844005.1 Limosa lapponica baueri | reverse complement strand
TAAAACAGTCTTTAATTTGAAAAACTTCAATTTCAATACGGTCAGGATCGCCCCCTAAGAATCCATGAATTAAAGGTCTTCAGCCTGGAAATATTATCCCCACAAGACAGGCATGGCTGAGCTCCACGTGTTTCTGTTACCACTCTGTGTCATACCCTCTCTTCATGGACTCTGAAGGTACCGTACCACTTTTCTGTGAGAGGATTGCTTTGCTATCAAACAGTGCTTTGCTGGCTGCAGTGGAGGAGCACTCCGCTACTTAGAGCTCATCAGCTAAGCTACACATCCTTTTTGAGAATATACATTCAAAACAACAGAAATATATAAAATTCTTTTTTTTTTTCACTGGTTTAAAATATTCACGTAAAGAACTGTTTTGCAAAGCTGAGATTAGTGTTGAAAAATTAAAGCAAATTAACTGACTATAATTAACTAATCCTCTCCAACTCAGTATCACCAAATAATCTTCTACAATTCCAGATATGTCCATCTTGATAAAAACAACATACTCCCTCTTACATGAGCTCAAAGTAAGATGGGAAAAACAGAAATGAATACTTAGCTTTTCTAATTTTTCTTTTCTATGATGATCTCACAGCAGTTTATAATGGAGAATTAATAGTATTTTGCAGAAGAGTAGACTGAGATGGAGAGTGCCTCACTGGCAAAGCCCAGGGTCCCACAATGATCCATGACAGAGCTGAGACATTGCAGGTCTAGTGCTTGCACCTTTCTACTTTCAGATCCAGGATTGTCTAAGGGAATTCTGCAGGAGTAAAGTTCATAAACTAGCCAGACACACAAAAAAAAAATACACATTTACCCTCTGAAGCTACAGGACTAATAATCACTATTATTATTAAACAGAAGATAAATGTTACTAATAGCCCTTCATCCTGATTACAATCATTACAACATAATTATATATGTAAAAAGCATGAAGTATACATTTAAAAATATGAAGATCCAGAACAATTAAAAATACCAGCACCAAAAACACCTACTAAAGCCAAAATCAAATACTGAAGAATCCAACCATAAAAAAAGAGAGCCAAAACAGCAGACTGACCATTCAATTTCCCCTGCTTCTTGTGTGCTGGCTGCTGCCATATGGGAATACTCAATCTACCACATTCTGGACTCCCCATATTTTCTGTGACAGGTGAGTGATCATTCACTGGAGGAAAACTGGACATGTCTAATGTTAAGAAGAGATTCAACACATACAGAGACTGGGTGGACTTTTTAGTTGCTTCTCCCTCACCAAAACACTAAACTTAACAAAGCTGAGAACAAGCAAATGCAGAGGTTAGCAGGAGAAGCCCAGTTGTATGCTTCCAGTGCAGCTATAATTCTTGGAAAATGGGTCAAAACAGGGATCACGGAAAGAACACCTTCCACCCAGCTGCTTGAGTTTCTGGAGCACCATTAAAAAAGCCTTTGGCCTTCAAACGAAATTTCAGGTCTTTCCAGACAGCAGCAGGGAAGGTAAACACAGGCATACACCATCTCTGCTGGAACGCCTACAGACAACTCTGCTCGGGAGACTTCTGAACAGTTCTCCAGGGGAGGATGACTCAAGGAAATGTATTGCTCAAATAGTCTTTTGTCTTTCTTAACAGGCTGTTACTGCACACAGTAATATCAACCAACAGCTGTGATTATATTACTTAATGCATGTGTCCATAACCAAGCAGATCTTAGCATTTACTATTCATTTCTTTTAATGTAGGATTCTAATTCACTGAAAGATAACTGGTTTTTACATCTGACGATGCCCCTTAGCTTGTGAGTGGAATAAAAACACAGATTACTGAAATCCACAGAGTCATTCCATATTTTTTTCCTCCTACAGTGAAAAGTTGTCGCAACATCAAAAATATTTGGCCTCAAGGCTGTCTTCATGAAAGTGTGTTTAGTTTGTGCTTATAGAATCATAGAATCATCTAGGTTGGAAAAGACCCTTGGGATCATCGAGTCCCACCATCTACCCTACTCTACAAAGTTCTTCCCTCTTTGGTGTCTTGGTCACTAAAAAATATTATAAAAACACTGTGCTATATCAACAGAAATAATAACTGTATTGCAACTATATAGCATAATTACGTTGTGAAACTCAGAGCAATGTAGAGAACAAAAAGCCAAAGCAGAAAAGGAACTAAGTACCTCCATAGACCAGAGCACTGTTAAACACAGTGAGCAGCAGGCACATTGCAAAGTAGCTCAGAAACTCCCTCAGCAGCCCTTTGCTGAAAGCAGGGGAAACGACACACTGGCCATGCCCTGTTCTAAACATGCAGCTCTGGCTGCCCGTTGCAGGAACCACCCACAGGGCTGGGCTGACGCCTGCTCTGAGGCCACTTTGTATGTTTAGACAGACAGATGATGGGGCAAGGCACCAGGATCTGACCTAATGCCCTGACTTGTCTAATACCATTGCCTCTTGTAAGCTAATAAAAAATGATTCTTCCTTTTTAATACATTAATACAATTCTTACTATTTATGTTAATAACAACTGTTATTAATATCAGCATCTCAATATTATCATACGTGGGCTCCTATCTCAAAAGATCAGCTGAATAAAGGGCAACCTAGAAGTAGTCATAATCTTTAGACAGATGCATCTTGTTAAGCAAAACCATCTGCAGCAATCTGCTCCAATGGGTTCTTCTGCTTATTAAAAATATTTTTGAAAATATTTCCACAGAGATAAGGAAAAACAAAGGCCAGATAGCATTAATGATCCCTCTTTCTTTTCCAAAACATTTGTTCATTATAATCATCATGCAGCTCATCATGCAAACAAAGACAACAGTTCAACTAACGCCAAGAGCGCTCCCTTATCAGTGTGACCAATATTAACTCCTTTGCTCTCCTGTTCTCCTTTCCCTACCTGTTTTCTCTTGATCTCTACAGACATTACAGTCTCCTGGGGGCATAGCCGGTTTTTTTGTTCTGTATTTGGATAACATCTATCACATCAGGGTATCTAATCTCTTCTGTGAAATACAGCACAGGTATACTAAGAAACTTTGTTGAAGTAAAAATAATTATCAATTAGCCCACACTAGGTACATTTCCAACTCAGTGTCATAGATGAATGCCAGCCTTCTCTGTAT
Source organism: Limosa lapponica baueri (assembly GCA_002844005.1). Taxonomy (NCBI): domain Eukaryota; kingdom Metazoa; phylum Chordata; class Aves; order Charadriiformes; family Scolopacidae; genus Limosa; species Limosa lapponica. The sequence goes on along the minus strand of KZ507897.1, from coordinate 62,262 downwards.
GTGGAGATCTGAGATATGCTTAAACATAAGGAGAAAATCCTAATACCTATAGTACCTAACAATTGCAGGTAGCACAGCTGAAGCATCACTTTCAACAGTTTCAAGAGCTAGAGAAACCAACATAGTGTTAGCTCAGGTATTGAATTAAGTTATCATATTCCCCATGTTGATTCACAGTCTATCATAATAATTGGTTTCTTTCTGCTTTGCAGAAGTAATACCTGGATAGGTTTCTGCCTGAGAATTAACATCACCCTGGTGATGAGGAGAGGTCCAAACATGAATCCACATCCCTGAAGAACTCCTCCCAAGACACTCACATTGAAAACTGTGACCTCTGCATCCTTGTCAAAGTATTTAAGGCAGAAGATGAAGGTGGGAATCAAGACACTAACAGCTTAACACTTAGAGATAACGCATTCAGCTACATTCTGTGGGACTTGGAAATGTGCATTCTTCTCTATGAAATGCTGCATAATTCTTCCAATCAAGGCCTAATTTAACACTAGGTAAAGAGGGCACAGGTCTTTCACATGTCCCCAAACTGTTTACACTAGGAGATCAGTTTCATATTCATGCAACTGAAGCAAGAGCAGAGGTTAGCACTATTGCAGAATTCATTCAAGATTTATTTAACTTTATTCAAGGAGGTCTAAACTATGTGATCAAGGAACAAGCACTGTCCTGGTCAGAGAACCAAAATCTCCAGTAATCACTCCTCTCCCCGCCCATTTTTAACATTTGTTTTCTGCCTATGGTTAGATTTTACTGTAATTTTGTTTCCTCCGTCTCTGAAAAAGGCATGATACTCATTACCAAGAAGAGTTTTCACAGTAATTGCTTCAGAGCATCTGGGGAAAAGAAAAAGTTCTCTTGTGATAATATTGGCTCAATTTCTCAATGTTGGCAGATGACTGGAAGCATACCCACATTAGTGGAGTAGTTTCTTTTCCTTTAATACTGTGTTCATATTTGTCAAATGAAGAGCCCAAGTTTCTTCCAGATGACAGAAAATCTTAGCAAAATCAATAAGCAATTCCTAAATAAAAGGATCTGTGCACATAGTACCTTTTTAATATATATATATAATTGTTTCATTTCAACAAGGCACAGGCAGATTGAGGGAAGATCCATACATCAGAATTTCACAGAATCACAGAATGATATGGGGTTGGAAAGGACCTCTGGAGATCATCTAGTCCAAGCCCCCTCCCAAAGCAGGTCCACCTAGAGCAGGTTGCACAGGAACGTGTCCAGGTGGGTTTTGAATGTCTCCAGAGACGGAGACTCCACCACCTCTCCGGGCAGCCTGTTCCAGTGTTCTGCCACCCTCAAAGTAAAGAAGTTCCTCCTCACGTTTAGATGGAACTTCTTACGTTCAAGTTTGTGCCCATGTCACTGGGCACCACTGAGAAAAAACTGGCCCATCCTCTTGACACCCACCCTTGAAGTATTTATAGGCATGCCTGATCAGTTTTGATAGTTTTTGAGATGCTATTCCAAAGGAGCATTTGAAACTGAAGATGAAAAACATGTTAAGTTTAAATATCTAGGCCATTTCTCATTGACAAGTTAATTACTATCTTTTGCCATAAACTTCTCTGATCTACGACATGCACAGTCAATATTGGCCAGCACGATGAAAAAGCCAAATCAGTTGATGCAGTTTTCAGCTAAAACTTCTAAACAATCATCATAATTAAAAAGAAGGTTACCAAAACAAAAAGATTGTTATTTTAGAAACGTGTCTTATTCTCTTAATACCCTTTTCTTCTGCCTTGGTCTGGATTTGCCCCTGAAAAAGAAGCTCAAGAACAAGGAAAGGAGAAGGAGGGAAAACACTGGGGGGGTTCGCATTTATGAAAGACAGACAGACAGAGAAACATTTTTGAAGATTTTTTTGCTGTTGTTTCCCCCATCCCACCCTGGGTTATTCTTCACTTCTTTCCCATGAGTCTGCTTTTTCAAGTGGTTTTCTTATTTCTCCTTTCGTCAATAAGGGCATTTTAACACCGTGCTGAGACCATATTGCTGCCACAAGAATGCTCACAGAAGAAAAATGAGAGTCATAAATCCATTCAAAAGGATTTAGCCACTGTTTCTAGAAAAAAGGAGAAAAACCTCCATTTCCTATAACAATGAAATACTGATAGGTATTTGTGTTATCGGAGTTCAGTTTCATGCTGGTGTACCAGTGAACCACACACAAACAGAAGAATTTAGTTACAAAAACCCATTTCTGCCACTGTAATTGTGTCCTTCTTAAGGAATTCTGTTGACAAAATGGCACAACATGACACCTCTGAAAAGTATCACTTTGCCAGCTAAAAGCTTCTGCAGAAGTACAGCCTTATTCAAACCTTTATTTAAACATTAAAGGAAGAAGCAGTAATTATTTTCCATTGATCCAGGTAGCCATTTACATGATCTGAACAGAAAATATTCAAATAAGAGTGGTTTAGTGAACAATACCCATGAAATCTCTCAACTGAAATTCATTTGCCATCAAATCAGTGTGATTAATGAATATGACAAAGTTTATCAGCAGACAGTTCAGGTGCAAAATCAGAAAAATTGTCTGTGGCAAATACCATGCCCCATTCTCCTCTCTAGAAATTGTATCTCATCACGGTAATAGTAGAAATTAAACTGCTACTGAGATTTTGTCACAAGATTTACCTGCTGTAGTCATCCTAAAACACAAAGGTCAAATCTCCCTTGGAGCCAAGCTTTTAGAAGCTAATTGGAGGTTTTTTCCAACAAACAATAGCCAATTAACATACAGTGCTTCTACTTTTCACTGGCTGACAGAGACATAGCTCTTGGATGTTTCCTTCTTGTTAATATGAATTAGAATTTTTTTTTTTTAAAGTGAGCAAGAAAATAGAAATAGAAACTGTATAGCTCAGAAGCAGTTATCAGCAGGAAGGAGAGAAACAGCCATAAGAGTAACAGACTAAAGATTTTCTGCAAATTCTATCATGGTGCTGAAGTTATAAGGTCATGTTGTTGCATTAACGTGTAAAGATCAAGCTTTACTAGAAGAAAGCCCAGCTGCTTGCTGACAATGCTGAAGAGTTACCTCAATCCTCAGGAGGGCTATAACCCAAGAGACGTGGGTTACAGCATGAGCCACCTGCTGTTGTAGCATCCTGCCAGCCAACAGGTAGGGACAATGAAAACAGTACCTGGAACGCCTGCACACCTTGAGGCTAAGGGTATTTTTAACATACAAAGCAAGAAGTCGCTTCAGACTACAAACCAATGTACAAGACAATCAGCCAGTTTGAGTAGAACTGTGTGTTTCAAATGAGCAGTGCTAAATCTGAACCACAGATCTAGAGCTGGGTGATAGAGAGCATCTAGGCAAGATCTTCAAAACAGAGAGCCCATTCTCATCTCTTCCATGTGAAATAGCAGATACCCAGTAACAGATCTGATGAACTTCTTTCCCTGAGGTCTGTTCCCAAGCACTGAATCTTCTATGACCACAGAAGAACCCACTCAGATATTCCACACATACTCTGGTACTCCACACACTCTGTGTGAAAGCTTCTCACTATAAAAATCATTTATATGATGTACCCTGACTCACTAAGCCATTACTGGTAATACAGTTTCAGTGGCATGGACAAATAACCTACATATAGTCATTTACTTTTGAAATGGTGCAGGGAATTTTCATGGGCTCAATTTATCAAGACAGATCACAGAAAATACATGCAGGTGTAACTAGGCATGATGGACATCTTATGAATACACTTGCATGCATGAATGGCCATGTACCATCTCATTACTTCTTTTCAGAAGCAGTCTTGTTCTCTTTCCATGGAGAAATATTTCCTCAGTAGAACAAGCTGCAGTGGCTAGATGAGAAAATTGTGTTCTGAATGACTGGCCACCCATTATTAATTATATCTTACTTGCATATTAAATTCTGGTGGCCTTAAAAGGAGGCACCAAAACATGACTGTTATCCCAATGATTAAGCTTTCTTCATCATTAAAGACTTCTTTGCACGCATTCAGAGGATGGCATAACCACCACAACAGCAAAAAACCAAAATGGAGATGGATCTCAAGAGATCCATCAGAATAACCCTTTGGAGATTTGCAGCTACATCACATGAACTTCCCGAGCCAACTTGTCCTCATTGTGACTCATACCCCCTTCCTGGAGAAATCTTAGAAGAGCTTAAACTGATAACTCCTTAAATACCTTCTACCATATTGATAGTTCCACAAGTTTCAGGACAATGCAATATTTCCTTCTGGTGGAAGCTCTCTGGTGCCTCAAGAAGGCGGGAAGGCCCAAGTGGTGTTCCCCCAGAATTCCTACGTGGAAGGAAGTTACAGCCAGGAAGCCCAGACAGAGGTCATCAGCACGAGCGACTGTTAGCTGGAAGTAAAGGCTGGTGAAACCTCATGCAAATGGTTTGGAACAAAAAGACTTCGTGAGAAAAAAATTTAGTAAATTAATGACTCTTTCTTTCTAGAGACAAAAATAAATATAATCAGAGGAAACATGGAATATCTGAGAATAAAAAAAAAATTGTTCTGAAGATATAATGGGCAAAATATTTTATCCCAAGGCCAAAGTTCATCAGTTTTCACTTTGATTTATTTATGCAGCACCACTTTGGGGTATGGTAAAATTACAGAGCAACAGTGTTCTGAAATTTGACAAATTTGTCATGTCAACAGATGGGCTGTAAGAACAGAAGCTCTGAACTGGGATTAAAGAATGATTTGGTCTTGAATTATTCCATCTAACTGCTAGTTACAGCTAAAACAGCTAGATATAAACTTAGATCATTATCCTTCTATTATAAATCATTCTGTTCATGATGTTGCTTATTCAGAAAAACTACATATATCTCTCCCTGTAAACTTTCCCCTGCTGTTCTGATTCTTTGAAAAAATTATGCTGGACATCGGATAGGGGAATTAATATTGGCTGACCAGAAAAATGGATGCCTTCCCCTCTTGACGTTTCAGCCATCACATTGAGTTATGTTGCTTAAATCTAATCATAGCATGCTACCTTGTACCATGCTGTTATACCTGATGCCATAAATCACTGAATCCTGTTACAATCAATCTATGCTCAGCTGCAGTACTGCTATCATACCCCAGCAGTTTGTGCCGCGTTTAAGAGATCCAGCACCAAATTCACACTGCAGCAGAGTGCTCCATTTCATGAGTCTTGGAATTATATTTAATTTGAGGGCATGAATTCCAGTGATCAAGACTTCACTTCATTTGTATTTTTAGGATGAAGAATTCCTGGAACTGCAGTTCTTGATTGCTCCAGGAAAAGTAGGTAGTACTTGGGTGGAATGGGCAACTTTGGGATCCTCACTGGCTCTCATGTTTATAAAATCTGTAATAGGTTTGACCTAAAGCTAAACTTAGCCATATTCTTGTACATTCATGTATCCAAATACACACACACCGCCCTTAGAAAATCATACTCTTCTGCTGCATGAATCAGTTCATAGCTGCAAGCAGACACATACATGAAGAAAGCTTCCCATACTCCATGTCATTAATTGATTTCTCCAGCTTCTTCATCCAGATCCATACAAGGTTGCTGTACACATGCAACATGCTTATGTAACACTTCATAGGCTACTATTTCCTAGTTTGGTTTTCCAGAGTGCTTCTGTTGGAAATAAAGCGCCATATGTATGTGTGCATGCGCAAACGTTATATCAAATCTAGAAATCTCTAAGTACTAGAATGACCTAGAAAAGTTGTTATTTACAGCAAGCCTAACCGATAATAACACATAACTGTGGACTGAAGCATCAAAGAAAATAACTCCCTAGTTTGTGACCACAACTTCCATAAATAAACCTCCAAAACCAGGCAAGGTAATAAAACTATCACAGCTGGCATTGGGGATTAGTAATAAGAAAAATAACTCAAATGCTAACCTGTTACAGCACTTCATTTATTAGATCTTCCACTTGTAGAGCCCATTTTGCAGGAAATACTGGGCAGTTATGTACAGTAATTTACACAAAGACTGCCTGTCATAATCCATGTGTTTGGCTCAATATTCTTTTCCGCTGTCTTATTCACCCATTAACTACTATAATAATTTCCAAGCATGAATCTACCGTAGCCTTCAAACAATATTTGTACACCCTGACATACACAGACACTGCAAACTGTACGGTCAATACAAATTGACTTCATCATATGTCAAAGCAAGAGAATAAAACCTAATCCCAGGCATCCTTAAGCCTGCCATTGAGAATCTTTCCCTAACAAATAAGAAAACAAAAACCAGCAGGCCAGCCATTAGAAGGAGATAGGACAACTCACACCATCAAATATCAATAGCATTTATTGGAATCTCCTTCCTAAAGCAAACTTTGCCAGTGCTCTTCCATGTTTTATTTTTCAATTTCCATAAGGGCAAGAAACACGCTAGACACCAAATTAGCATACTCTTCTCTCTGACGAGCCATGAACTCCATTCCTGGTCACGCTCATGTATTGGCAAGGCAGAACCATCAGTCAAATATGCATTACGTACACTTCCATCCTCCAGTGTTTTTCCCACCCAAAGAGGATGGGTGTGACCAACAACCCTACCCAGGGACCATGGATATTTAGCTTAGCTGTGAAGAAATACAGCTTTCTCCTCTGGCAACTGCCACTGGTGAGCAATATTCTGCCTTGTATGTTAGGATGTTTCTAGCTACAGGCAAAGCTGTAGGGATTCTATGGCAGGATTACGAACTAACTTCAGACACTTCTGGTGAATAAAAATTTCAATGAATATGTAGTTTTCAGAGATTTTTTGATACAGGTCTAATAGTAAACTATAAAGCATATTTTAAAGCATAAGAGAGCCTAGCAATAACTGCCTGCACTTCACCGGAAGAATACCATTGTGGTTTGCACAATGCTTTGCTTTACTGCCACCTTTAGCCTTTTCAAGAGTTACTTCACCACAGATGGGAGCAGAATTTTGGTTTACAAGGCTTCCTGGAGGGCTATCCTTTTCTGTCAGGCCACAGTTCAGTAGGCTTAAACAAAAAAATGAAGGTCTTCAACAGTCAGATTGAGCCACAACACATGCAATCCTGTGGAAACAAACCTCAAAGGGGGATAATGAGTGCAGAACTGCAAAATTTAAGCATGATTTTATGAGACTAGATGAAATTAGGCTTTGGTTTTGATGTATTATGGAGTGGAATGGAGACGAGAGTGATTCTCTAAAACAAGCTATTTGTTCAGCTTTGGATAATCAATCCTCAAACAGGATGTTCCAAGTCCTAATTCTTGAGCAAGTAAATGCACTTTCAGCCTTACTACACTCATGAGAATTGCTTGACCGTAGCTAGCAGAGTTACTAACAGAAGCATTAGGAACAGAAAACATTTAAAAGTTATCAGTAAGACCAATGAAAAGAAAATCTACTTCTAACCTATACTGATCAAGCTCAACTAACTGTTGTAATTACTTTTCCAAATTTAAACAGGAATTATTCAAGTTGCAGAAATTTAGTATGTCTTTAGATAGGCATCACTGCAAGGAGATACTTTCCTTGCCTACACATGCCACTTTTCCAACTCATACTGTTATCACCAGTGTAGTGTCACTGACATCTGTAATTCCCATTTTAATCACACAGGACCCCAAAACTGTATTACATATGGCACCAGAGAGAGTTGACTGTATTCCCAATTAAGCCTGAAGATTGACGAAGATGTATGTACTGCTTATTACAAAAATACATTACTCATCTAAATCTGTCATGGAATGATTCATAAGCAATTCATTTATAAGCTATGCAAAAACTGTCCCTGTTCAGAGTTCCTTCCTAAATTTAGATTCCACAGCAGTTCACTTTAAAAGAAATATTAAATCAGTGATGGGATGTGGAACGTTATTCTTTTAGGTAAAAATAAGAGGTTGTCTGGGGATACTAATTAGTTCAATAAGCTATGAATGAGTATAACCAACTTTAAATACTAAGAATAATTTTGAGTCCCGGTTCCACTAATTAAGAAATACCTTTACTAGTAGCTGAACTGAAGAGTCCTGGTAACTGTAGCTAATAAGCCTAGGCTAGTTTCGATGACAATTTAGGCTAGATAAACACATTAGAACTTTTTTTCTGCCTTGGAAACAGTAAGAATTTAGCTTCACAGTCTTGCCTCCAGCAATGCTTTACATAACTGCATTTTATAAAATGTCATTGGCTCTTTCAGTGCTTGAGGACCTACTGTGAGGGAATGCCATAGTTCTATATATGTCACACATATTCTGACTACTTACCAAAATAATAGGAACATCATTAACTTGATTGACTGCATATGGATGAAGAAGGGTTAAACTGCTCTTTCCACAACTTGACCCCAACAAAAACCTTTAGAGAACAACTTCAATTACATTCAAATTTCCAAATTCACCTCAGTTTTGCCTTTGGAGGTGTTGCATATTTTGCATAAACTTGCATTTGCAATTGAATGTCAAAGAATGTTATTTTTCCTTAAAATCAGTGTATAAACAAATATTTTCTTTCTTTCTGCATACATAGACCGTAATTAAACATTCCCATTCAACATGAAAATTGCTTACATTCAGCCCACTTTGTCGGCAATAGAAGTCTTAAGCTATACTTTACATTCTAGGCATTTGTATTCTCCAAAGTAGTAAGATTCCTAAAGATGCACCTGACACCACAGGAGGTTACTGGACAGGTGATCAGAAATTCCCCAATGACACTAGGTCCTACAGAGCAGCTCTAGCATAAGACTGCAGACAGCATAAAATTGTTTCTGTCCTAAGCTTCTAGGTTTCCAGTTAGAAAACAGGAGCCTTGGAAGATGCAGCTCAAAGCAAAGCCCTCAGTACTTTTCCCTTTTTTACTTTTAAGGTTAGTTCAGACGACCTTGCTGGGTACAGGATATAGCACATTCCAAAACATCTGACTTAGTCCCTCTAAAACAGATATTCTTCTGCTGCAAGAGGTATTACTTCACACTTTTGGAGGCTAATTTTATTATAACATTCTTAAGTACTTTGTGAAAAGTTAAACACAAGTGCAAACTGGAGCAAAGTTTTAACTATAAGTTGGTATTCTGGGAAAAATATGCAATGATTAATTAATAATTGCACTCTGACAACACTGTTAAGAAGGCCATGTAGGTAAACAGAGATATTATGATTCCATATTGCCAGCAGAGTGCAGAGGAAAATGAGAAAACAGGGAAATTACATCTGAGAAGGGAGCCAGAAAAGCACATTTACGTGGCCTTTCATCTCTGGCAGAAAACACAGTGATCTGGGAATTCACCTTAGCAATCTTATCATTAGCTCACAGCCTGCCTAAAGTGCACAGCAGACTGTGCACAAAAAAATGCATACAGCTTGCAGGAAAAACAACATCTTGTTTCACAGAGATCTACGTACTGCCAAAGGACAGTGACATTAAAAACAGGAAGATGGCCGACAGCAGGCCCTATAGCAAGTTTACAGTAAGAGCTTGAAGGTATGTGAGCAGTACAGAAATTCAGTAAGTAGCATCTGTTTCTTTGATTTTGTATTAGGCATTTTCTAGTAATAAAACGAATTAATCTGAAAGCCAATGCAAATCACATCAACTCCATGTTTTTTCTCTTGGAAAAAAAATAATAAAAATTACCAGGTTAGATATCTTAATCAATTGAGAACAAAATTGAGAACTATGTCAGGGAATAAAAAAAGAACTTCTCTGATCCTGAATAATCCTCTTCAAATGCAATCCATAAAGCACATCTGCAATCTTCTTTCCAAACTGCTTCCCAAGGCAAGGCGCCTCATGAATCCAATAGATTACCGTATGCAAAGAGCTGTTTATTCTCATTCTAAGTGGGTTTGTTTTGGTTTTTTTTTCTTTTCCTTGCTTTTTTCCCCATGTAATAGAAATGAGCACAGTGGTACACTAAGAGACCCAGAATATTGCTTTCTTTAAACATTTTATTTGTGAAGCTACATATTCACTCAGGAGTCAAAAGTAGCAGTCATTGTCTTTCACCTCACAGGGCGCAGGTCAAATCCTCTCCTGTTTTGTGCTTCAAACTCATTCAGAAATTGTGCCTGAAAAAACCTCCAATTTCTTTCATACTCAGCATTACCCCTACCAGCACAAAAGAGTACCCAAGACACTGGAAAATAACATATTGGTGATATAGGAATCAAATTTTATAAGCTGTTCTTAAGACCAGGAAGAGCAACACCTAGTGACCGAGTACACTGTTATTGTGCATTACTCCAGGGCTGAAAGACAGACCTCAGAGGGTACTTGGTGAGAAGAATCAGTAGCGGAAACTGCATGGCTTTACAGGGCAACGAGATCTGCACAAAAGCCAAAAGGCCTTCAGCTACTCTGCTCAGCCAGCCACTCCCGCTAATACTGTTTGTTTTCCAAACTCTACTAAAAGTATAGTCAAAAAAGATTTTTAAAAAGGGTGCAGGGAGGGAATAAACAGCCCAAGTTTATGGCATACGTAATTGCCAGTCCCATGTCTTTAAGCAGATACAAATATGAAAAAAATTAACCTAAGAGAGCTAAAATTAGTGCTGTGCCAAAGGAGAATATATCCATTGTCAAAGCATTGATGAACGATGCAACTACGGCAGCCAAAATATAAATCCCTAATCCCCACTCAAAATCTTTTTTAACAAATAAACTAGTCATGTCATCAAAAACAGAGATACCTGTGCCTGATCTAGAGGGATGATGGCAGACGATGTTAGACAGGACTGAGCAGGATTCAAAACATCATGTTGTGTACAGTCATCAAGAAACTGAAGTGTTACT
>KZ507897.1:21522-46461 GCA_002844005.1 Limosa lapponica baueri | reverse complement strand
ATGCAGAGCTTAAAATGTAAAATTAAAACATTAATTTAAATTCTTAATAATGTAAGCGACCTATTATGTGACTTAAACACTGAGAGATAGATAAAAATATTGGCAAAAAAATGTAAAACAAGTAACTAAGATTCTCAACCATGTCTCAAATAATAGACAATAATCAGTCTTCAACACAATCATTACAGCAATCAATTTTAAAGAAAGTCCTGGTAAAATCTAAGCTGCATCAGCTGCTGACTAGAGACCAGTTTGCAACAGTTTGAAACCGGCAATAAAAATTTTCTTAAGATTTTTGAAGATCAAATGAAAAAGCAATCAACAGGAAAAAAATCAAGCCCCATACCATAGCCACAATAGTATGATAACAGCCTAAGATGGAGGAATAAATATGCAAATATAAAGACAACTTTCTGAAATAATAAAGAATAGCAAAGCTTCAGTGCACCTGTTCATCTTCTCTGTATGCAAATTGCTAAAGTTTGGTCCAGCTGTTAGATACCAATTGAACCCAATGTAGGAAATATATCTCCTGTCTCTAGAAGATTGCCCAGAATGAAGGAAAATTAGGAGGAGTCAACAGTGTAAAGACAATAGGTAGGAACTCGGCATAAAAATACTTGCAGGGAAAATCATAGGACATTATTCCAGTAAAACTAAATACATCACTTCTTGGTTGCTTCTAGATGGCTTCTCAGTGGTTGCTGATCTGCCTCAGATTACTCTTTCCCCATTTTTTCCCCAGAGTTTAGGCAACAGGAAGAAATCCCAGACATATGGGGAAGAACTTTTACATGTCTGAAAAGTACTACTGATTTGCAATTGCAAGCAATTGATTAACAATTTGTTGCAAAGGTCACAGCAGTAAGCTGAGATAAGGAGTAATGACACTTTGTATTGGCCCTCTATTTCAAGGATGAACTCAGGGGAGGGGTCAGATAAAAGCAAATAATTAGCATTAAGAGAATTCAGGTGATCAAGTCTGCTTGTGACAATGTCAAAGATAAGATGACAAGAATGTTACTTCCCTCGTGCTTGGTTGCCCTGTCCAAATCACAAAATGTTTTTGCTCCAAATTTGGGATTTGTAATGTCCCTGCTCTGATGAACAAATTGACTTGGGTTTCTTTGATGCGCTAGCAAACATCCCCTATAAGTGCACGTATTCTCTATATGCCTGTGTATAATTGTATTTTTCTTGCACACGCAAAGCAGGATCCAAGAGCATAATGTAGAATAGACAGCGTCTTTATTAAACAGAGTATCAGGAAGCAGCCTGCATTGCCATCTAACCGGATACAAAACTCACTAATGCTCATTTTCATGTCTGCTGTTGATTATAGTGGAAATGATTAAATTCTGCATCTTAATTCCTCAAGCAGTGTTGTCTGCATGGTTTGTCAGGGAAGTTGCACGGCATCATTTCAATCCACTTATTGCGGCCCTTTTTTTTTTTTTCCTACTGCATGCATGACAGGGATTGACTGTGGTGGTAAAATTATTAATACTTAGGATTGAGAGGTCTGCCTGGGAAGTTAATGGAAAGAAGTTCCCCTTTGCCTGTTTTAGGCAAAGGGGAACTTTGCCTGTTTCCAACACCCCATTTCTCAGCTTAAATAACGCTGGGTGTGCCACTCCAGTCTCCACCAAGACCCATCTCTCCATATTGTCATGTTACTTACTGTTAGCAAGCTACGTAAGGAGTCCATCCCCCCCAGAGGTGGATACCTGGTTTTGTTAACGTTGAAATTATTGCTTTTCCTTGCCTCTTTCTTCTTTCTCCGAGAGGGTATATAGGTTGGGTCTGCAACCACTTGGCAGAGAACAGGGCAGCAGGGGGGAAGATGCTGTCCGACTGTTTTCTCATGATGATCATAGTTAATAAAGCTTCTGTCTGACCTGTCCTAAATTGTATTTGCTTTATTACACAGTTGGAGTCCCCAGATTCTCCAACAAGATGTAATCACTGCTTAGAAATGGTAATGCATGCAATGTTGGAATTCATACATAAATTATTTATACCACAACTGATTGAGAAATTCACTCATGATTCTTATTCTGTTGGCTCTAAATTTTTTGTGAATTATGTACCTCTGAGAACAGATTGCTTGTACTTGGGAGAGAGATCACTGAACCAGAATAATCTTTACTTGACGTGTCAAGATATTGCAAGAGGTTTATACCAATTCTTGTATGATATAGGAGCGTATAACTAACTGACGATGTGAGTTACCATTAATAAATATTTTGAAAAGTGCTTACAGGCCAGGATGAATAGAAGCACGCTGCAGTCTATGAGAAAGTCAGAAGTGGAAAACAGGCTATAAAACGTAACAATGAAAACAATGATATTCATGAGTGGAAATACCTGTCCGCACATGCAATTCACTGATTTTATTAGTTTCCATATACCTGTAAAATAAGTTTGACCTTGTTCTGCCCCTCACATTATAGTAGCTTGTGTTTGATCAATCATCCTTTTTATATGAATAATTTAGTTCCAGTAATAGCACATTACTCTGAAATATATAACTGCAGCGATGTCTCTCTGTACTTAAGTATCACAATAACTAATGTTATAAAAGCAAGCTTATTTCCACCTGCTAATGCTTTCAAAATGAGCACAAGATAACAATATATCTAAATATATCTAAATTCAGATTTTCTTTTTTCCAAAATATTTTCATGGTAAGGGCAAAATTATCTAAGCTTTGAGGAATTTTTTAAAAAAGACTTACATATGTAAATATTCCTGGCGCAGAGGTGAAAAGAAAAGCTGGGCGAATCAGCAGTATTCTAGTTTCCTGGACAGCTAGAAAACAATAAAACACAAAACCAATTTATTTTGGATCAACCTGACTCAAACAGCACTTGACCCAGAATAAAACAGTAAGTTGCTCCCCATCAACTTCCTTCAACATTTAATTAAGAATGAGACCAAAGTACATAAAAACCAAGAATCAAGATACTTAGACTTTTGTCATTAAAAGGAAAACCTATACAGCAAGGCATACAAACTTTCCCTGGAAATTCTCCAAAGAACAAAACACTTCATTTTCCTTATTCTTCTCCCCACCCTTTCATGAATACTGCCAAATACCAGCAAAACAGTATGGCATTTCCAAGGCCACTGCATGAATTTTTTCTTCATTCACCCACTTGGTCTCCCTTTCAAAGGAACCGCGTTGTCAATTGCTTCGGAACCGGTGTGCTGTCATTCAGCAAACTATTTTGGTCTAAATTTGGCCATTCTGTACTAAAATGGTCATATGTGCCTGAAAGACATAGTTTTGGCTCAGTGTGAACCAAGCATCCTGCCCTTTACAGTTTTGGTCTAATAACATCCAAGAGTATTTAGCATGGCACTCAAGAGGAATAGAGCTATCTATCACACATTCATTTATACTGCAGCCACAGAAACAATGTGGTTTAAAGTTAGCACAGGATTCTTAATACCTTTAAAGCAGAGGTTAGTCATCTGCTGAGCTCAGACTGCAGCAGCAGACAGCAAGGTGGAGAATTAATGTGATTAAATTCTTCAAATCAAGACAAAAAAGGGAATGAAACAAGTAGTATCCTAGTAGATACACAAAAAAACCTGCAGCACTTTGTCTAGCCTCTGCAAAGGACAATAGACTCTTTAAATGAATTGTTGTATCTAATGGGCACAACCTGCAGATACTGCAGGAAAAACACTCCTAAATATATTCACCATTGATCATATTGGGAAAAAATAAGAGATCTAGTAAAGCAAAACATTCATACACAGCTTTATTTTTCCAGAGCAAATGCCCAGTGTTCTTAATGTGTTTCTAATGCTGTATTACCAATTACCTGGCACAAACCCTTTTTACCTGTGACTCTAGAAACACAAATACTGAATTGTTTGGGAACTGTGCTAACAAACCCCAAACCCACCAGGCCTCTCCGCCGGCCCTGCCCCACAGGCTCTCCACCAGCCTGGCACAGTTAGCTCTGTATACATTCAGGCTGCTCCTTCCCATCTCCTCCTCCTCATTTTTCCGCTGCAGCACTACAGCCACACGAGCTGGCCCGCCAGGTCTCAGTTACTCCAACGATGCTGCCTGCGCTTGTGCACATGCACTTGGGATGGGCCTCTCTCTGCCCTGGGTCACCATTCCTGAGCTTTCCTCTGCTCCCGTCACCCTGCTTTCAATCCTGCCCACTGTTTCTTCGCCTAACAGCAGCCTGTAACCTCCCTCCCATGGCTCCTAGTTTCAAGCTCTCCTCAGCAGGCTGCCAGCCAGCTAGCCAAGGTGCCTTCACCCCATTTCCAGGTGGATTCCTTCAGGAGGAGGCCCCACCTGGGCCCCCTCCCCAGGCCTCCCTGGCCCTGCCACTGATACTCACAGGGATAAACAACGGGGGGCAGCCCCAATAGCCCCAGTGCAGCCCCAGCAGCCTCTCCACAGCACCCTGGGCCCCCAACAAGCACCCACACACCCCCTGGAGCGGGTCGGGCCCAGCGTTCCACCCCCTCACTGCAGACCTGCTGTTGAGGCGTGGCTGGCTCTGAGGCCTTCACAGAGAGATTTCACCCCTCAGCAGCTGCCTCATGAAGGCCAAGCCTCCCCCATTTTGGGACTCTCCATACCGAGCACGGCTGCATGCAACGAGGGGGGTTCAGGCTCCGTTCTCTTGGGGTTTCCATGAAGATCCTGTCAGTGTGTATCCCCCTGCTGCCAGACCGCCAGGTCCCTCAGCCGCTGGCTCCTCACCCCACACAGGCCCGGGCACCAGCCCATAGGCCCCACCAGCCTCAGCCCCTCAGCAGCCCTGGGGCCCAGGCCACCAAGGTGGCTGCCCCAGCTGGCACCATGCAATTCCTGATGGCATGTGAAGAAGGCCCCTTCTTGTTCCCCTTGATTTCAGAAATGCCATACTAGACTTGGAGAAGCCGTTGATTTAGGCAGGAGCTGGGGTATTGAACGCCTTTTAAGTCAGCCTCTTTCACCGCAAATCCATTTTGAAGAGCTCGTGACATTCTCCAACTTCAAACGTGCTGAGGTAGCTTCAGCAAGTTGGCCTGCATCGCATGACTGCATTTATGAGCCATCCCCGACCCAGGACTACCCAGCTAGATCTTCACCACCAGCTGCAGACGCCAACAATATACCGGTCCAGAGATTTTTATTGATACAAATCCTCCTCCAAGGTAATTTGTCTGGATCAAACTTTGCCATGTCGATTTGTAAACTTAATTAACTGTAGTCTCAATAAAAGCCAAGATTAGGAACATAATGATTAATTAGATCCTTTTAGGTAATGCAATGGTTGAATTAGCTAAATAAAAACAGTGGAGAAGCTGGCAAGATAACGCTCTACTGATGGATGTAGGTTTGTCCTACAAAGGCAATGCAAGAAGCATTATGCATTAGCACAATAGAAGTAACTACAGCATTAATCACTGGAAGTCTGTAAATTATACACAGCTCCTTTTTTTTATATAGGTATAGCTATTGCAATGATATCTTACCCCAGAAAAAAAGGAAGTTTCAGCCTCTCCATATGATGTCAGAATTTAAGATTTATCTTTAATTTCAGATAAGGAATCAGGGACCAGCCCTACTAACTTATATTTCTGAGACAAGATACTACATAGATGAAGTTAAATCACAATTTTTTTTCCTCTTATTTATGTGGGAGTAGTAGGCCTTTAATTAACCAGTATTGCACATTAATACCAATTGTTATTGTAATGTTTTAAAGCTGTTCTGAGATTGAGGTTTTTTTTCTGAATCTTGCATTATTTTTTGTTTATGTTATGATAATATGTTAATATACACACACAGAGTAGCAATTGCAAACGTTCTGGTCACTGGCAAGAGCTCTGGGAATAATCCAAACACTGACTGTTATAGCAGAAACCCTAGCAGGTCCTTACTTTCAAGAGTTTAGAATCGCACCAATGCAGATTTCTGTGAACCCATATCTGAGACACCAGTTTCTCCCATGTTCCTTTTTAAGTTAAAGCTTTTTTCCCTTTCTTTTGCAAATTTTGCTTTAAAAAAAAATAAAAAATTACTCTCTCCTCTGCTTGGAAAGCATTTTAAAAGCACAGGATATTATTATATAGTTATTAGAAGAGCTTCTACACAACAGTCAGAATCTCACAGGTATATTAGGACTCTGGTTTACTGAAGTCAGGAAGAAACTTCTAAAGCTTAAATACTTTTGGAGGATTTGATCAAGTAATTGTGTATCTTAACATTTATAAACCAGACTACATTGGCAAATTGGATGGAGAATATTTCTTTAGGTCTGCAAGTAATTGGTAGTAACCAAATGGATTTAGCAGTGGTTTCAATCGTCTATTCTAGTTCTGCAAAGACCTTGCAGGCATCATTATTCATTTGTCGTTCTTTTCCCTTCCACCCTCTGTTTTCTTAACTTAGACAGTTAGCTTGGACTAAAAGCCATTTCAGTATGGGTACAATTAAACTAAGTGACTCCCAGCAAAATAAGACTTCAGCCTAACTTAAGGTTTTTTAATAGTAAGTATAATACAAATTAGAAGATAAAAATGACTGATTACTTTGCTACATCTAGGTAACGCAAGTTTAATCTCCTGAATTATTTCCCTGTTTTCCAACACCATTCTTCAGACTAAAAAGATATAGAGGATGGATATTTCTTATGAGCTTAATCCGTAGTGATACCTTTCTTACTTTGTTGAAGGAAGTCATAGCACTTGGTTTGTTTCTAACTCAACAACAACATCATGTGAGTTACAGCGGGATAAATTTGGTTCCAGATGCTGGGGCTACTCATTGTCACAGGTGATGTTCTTTTTACTAGCCAGTACTGAAGTTTACTGGCATTATTGTAGCACAACTAGGCCAAGTAAGTAGTTGTGCTTAATTGTTTCCCATATGCATTTAAATCTGCAATGGTTGTGATAACAGATAATAAATCGTGAGACTGAATTTCATAGGTAAATTCTAAAAGTATTGTGGATAAAACTGTATAAAATGCATTGACCAAAAAACCAAAACAAAGAAATCAAGGAAATCACAAATCTTTAAATATTCAACAATGTAGACCTTTTTGGGGAAAAAAAGTAAAACTATATAAGCTAGCTATTTTCTTTTATTCTCACTACAGAAACAGAATTGCAGCTGAGGAGCTGACTAACTCGATCATTTGCAATGAGTCACAATTAAATGGAGGCTGCCAGACTCAATTATCGTATCAGTTTAGTGCAGATATCGTTCTGTCAAACTGAAGGGAGAATTGTTTTTTTTCAGGTCCCAGGATTTCATTGTTTCTTGCTTGTGAAAAAAGCTTACTTCATTCGAGCAGTTCCAACTCCTGTTGCCACTGTCTTAAAAGTACAGAAACAAAAGGCTAAGAACTGCATCCTATTTAGACTCCACACATTAAAAAATATGTTGGTCAATAATTGTCATAATAAAACACTTGCACGTCTGTCCAAAATAAATCATATCAACGTATTTTAAATTCATTGGCTGTTATGCTTTAAATCTGACTAGTAGGGCTTTTGCTTGTGTGTTCTGATCACAGAATCATGGAATTGTTGGAGTTGGAAGGGACCTTCTAGAGATCATCTAGTCCGACTCCCCTGCCAAAGCAGGATTGCCTATAGCACGTTACTCAGGGGGTGCTTTTTTTTTTAAAGCAACTGTGATAAACAAATTAAGATTTACTTAAACTATTAGACTAGCTCTTACAGGTGAGCATCTGAGCAGATTTTATTATGTCCAATAGGCATTTAACTAAGAGTCAAGTGCACTCTGTAGGCAACCATAGGGTTTTCCTCCTAAACCCAGCCACATTTCCCCAAAACTTAACATCCTTTGCTAACTGTGGTTCAAGCTGGCCAGCAGCTTGAACTTGCACTGAGACAAGGGGCCACTAAGCAGACAAAACAAAAGCCCATAACCCTCATTCCCCTAAGGAACCAAGCTGCAACATAACAACGGGGAAGGGGGTCAAAAAGCAGACGACTGTGCAAGTGTGAGGCAACAGGAGTCGGAAGACACGACAGCAATGGTTGTTATGAGACTTTCTTTCATTCAAAGGCACATCATGGGACTATTTTCTAACAACCAATTTCCAGACCAGTCCATCCAGGCAGCAGCTCTGCTCTTTCCAAAACAGAGGAGTCTGCTCCTCCAGAAAGTTGAAACCTACCTATTGTCTTCAGCTATAAAATACCCTAATTCTATTGCCATACATCACTTTAAAATCCACAAGCAGTTTGAGTATACTTGTTCTCCTGAAATGTAGGGAAAAAAATCCTTCACTTTCCTAGCCTCTTTTTTATTAAAAATATTTTACAGAAGTTCAGAAATTTCACATAAAGAGAGGAGGAACTGCCAAACAATCAAGTCCTAGCGTATTGAGAAGACAAACTTGCACTTATAACTCACCTTATCAAGCACTTGGTTCCATGCTCAGCCAGTTTTATCAAGGACAAGAAAAAAATAAAGTAGAGAACATTATCCTCTCACCCAGGAAGGGGTGTAGCAAGACTCTAAAGGAGCAGCAAACCCAGCTGCTGCCAATATTTATATTTAATTAAGTGCAGCCACACACCTGCCTTAAAGGCAGCCACACACCTGTAAGAAAGTTGATAATTTAGACTCTTAGCAGCACAATTTCTGTAAACCTGGCACAATTCCTACTCCTGAAGTGCAATGACTAGTGCCACAAACTTGAGAAGAAAGCTCCCTCACCAAATGACTATAGGGATTTTTCTCTCTTTTTTTTTTTTAAATTTGTTTTTGGTTTTGTTTACTTTTAACTGGAGAAGGAGTAAGTGCTGTAGCTGATGGCATTATTCTGTTTACCCCCTTTGGCAGAGAAGACACGAGCATTTCAGTGCCACTTACCCTGTCGCTTTTCATTCCCATTCCTCCCAGCCATACAGACTCCCACTGCTTTCTGCTTGCCTTGTAAATAAGTATTGTGACTCTCTGTAAATAAGTATTGTGTCTCCCAGCTAATGGTCAGGCTCCAAAGCTGACAGCCAATTAACCATCTTTTGGCGGCTCTTGGAGCCTCTGCCTTCTGCCAGTATTTGAACCTGATCCATTAAAATCAGCTCTAGCTAAGCACAGATGTTTTCCTGATTGCTTTCTGCAGACACAAGAGGACAATGAACCTAGCTGTGTGAGTGCATATATGTTTCCCAAATGTGCAGTGGCCTCTATATGTAAACATGAATTTCATATGGGAACAGACATGAATTGCAAAGGTGCAATGTATTAGTATTCATTATCCAAGAAAATCTAGGGGAAAAAAACCCAAATCCACAAATAAAAAATATTTTTCAAAGTCTTAAAAAACATTCTACATTGCTATTTTATAATTTATTAGACATTAGAAACTTTCAGTACATGGACCTCAAACACATTAGCTCTAGGGATTCCCCTAATATCTATAATACTCCTTATTTCTCATTAAAAAACAGTAAACAATTCAGAACATGTTGATATTAGCTTGTCACAGTTGGGAAAAGATTTTTACATTAACTATTTACATTTTATAGCACTGTCTGCAGTATTTTCTTCTGTGCTACAACAACAGAATTAAAGGACAAAGGAAAAACGGTTCTTTCCAGCAGAACTGAATTCCAGACTACACATTTAAGCAAATGTTATGCACTCATTAAAAGATAATAAAATTCTTTAATAACTCCATGGAAGTATGCCCTGAAGGAATGAAACTTAGAAGATATGAATAGGTCATCTAAGGGAATTTCTTATGTTTGAAATGAGAGAAATGTTGACAGCTGCAAAGAAGTAGTGACTAGGCATATTACCCAATGATGTATTCTTACTTTGGCAGCCCTGGAAACCAGGGCCAGAAATTGGGAGTAAGCAGCCTCAGGATGCACCTTCTCATTTTCTAACTCTCTTTAGCAAGTTAACCTTGCATTCTTAGCTGTGTGGCCTCAGATGTACCCTCATCTCACTGGCCTTACGCCTAGGACTAGCAAACTCCTCTTAGAAGCTTTAGCTGCTAAGTCCTACCTCAGTTGCATAGCATTTGCAAATCAGTTAGGTGCCAAGTTGCATGTTGCTCAGATAATATGGGAACACCAATACACATTCACATGTGGGTTTTAATGTTATTTTTCTTTTCCCTCCTCTGAGAGCAGAAGACATATAGTTTCACTGTTTTTCCTTTTTATTTTGGAAAAAAACCTTAGAAAATGAGAAAGCAAAACCTCTTTTTCCTTAGGAAAATAATGTCTGAGCATTAGCTACTAGTAAAAGGTTGAGCTAAGGCCCAGCACACAGTACCCCCTCACAGTATGGGCACACACAAAAGCACTGTGGGAATGACTGGAAATGTGAACAGCACCTGGGTTTTTTTCTCCTGCTGTGTCTACTCACATAGAGTGATCCACCGCCATAGTTTTTACATAGTGACTATAACCAAAATCAGTGATCTTTCAACTTTTTCTTCTGATCTCCTAAAATCATACATATAACCACTAAGCAACACCATCAGTAACCAAACACACGGTATGTGCTCCACACACATTAAAGCCCTTTTCAGGTTTACAGAAGTCCAGGGAATAGCTCCACCTGAGAAGACCAACTAACTGATGAACACCAAGTTGTTTAAGCAACCTACACAGTCAAAAACTAAGAGGCATGTAAGGATGTTGCACTCGTTCAGATCAAAGGTCTATTTAGCTCAATCTCCTGTCTTCAGCAGTGGGCACAAACAGACCTCCATGCCCTTGCAGCTTCAAGTGCTTCATTCACAGTGTCTGGTATTTATTTTAATAAAGCCATGACATATTGGGCAGTTTATAAGAATTCAGTCTATTTTCTGGGCCTGACCACTATATGGGAGATGGTTTATAAAAGACAAATGTGCAGCAGTTGGCAGGGCATCCATCAGCTGCACTCATATTCAGTCCCTCTTAAGCCTTGCCGAGTGTGCAATAGCCCCGGCACAAATATCTTACATGCAGCTCAGGTGTGGTGTAGGACACTTCTGCTCTTACTGCAGGCCTCAGCGGTCACAAGTGCTGGTGCCAAGGAAACCCACTCCATTTAATTTAATTTGCCAGAAACAAGTACTATTTATGAGAAGTTTCTCTTCCTAGAATAAAGGAAATTTATTATCGGAATGGAGGCCAAATCCAATAAGACCTTGCTATCCAGATCTTTCCCCATGGTTCAACGTACCGTGGACTAAGCAGCATTTCCATTTTGCAGGATTTTATACATTAATTGATAAAAAGTTTTACTTCTTGCCAGACAGCGAACAAACAAGGTATCAGTCTGGAAACTTACTCAAAGAAAGTTTAAATTTCAAATAATACCTCTTCTATTACTGAGTCTTTTGTTGTGGAGCTCTTTCAAATGTAAATAATTCTTGGCACATAGTGAATTCCAAATTAAGTTTATAGTTTGAAATTATTTTTCCTGTCAGTTATTGGTAACAGAGGTTCCAACAGCTTGCTAGTCAAAGTGTAAGTTAAGTAGTAATCATATGTAAACACTAGCACTACTAATTTTGAATGCACACATTGACAAATATGAATAAATGACTTATTACTGCAGAGAAATTAATAGTACAGCATTAAGAACAGGTGCACTGGTTCCAAAGGGTTCTCAGTGTAAAAAGCAAAAGCCTCAACTGAAAAGGCACATTTTGAAGTGCAGAACACTGTTGCATGTGAGGTACATAAGGGAATCAAATGAACAGATACAGCTTATTGAATCAACAGCATTCATCAGTGAATTTGTCAGACTATATTCTCACATATCATTAAAAAGCATTTGCAAATGTATCCAACAGAACAAAAAGTTTCTTGCTTTTTAACTAATTTTTCAGATTTGTCCTGCCACATTTGGCAAACAATGAAATTCAAACAAGGGCCTGTCTTTACATACCACATTCATTTACATTCACATTTGAACAGAGTGCGGTAAAAATCAGGCTATGATGTTAATCAGATAGGCACCTGAGCATTTACAATGACCGGCATTTTATCATCATATATTTCACATTTTTTCATAATTTTGTGTTCAAATGAAACACTTCAAACTATTTTCTTTTGAAGTGTATCAACTTGGCACATAAACAAACATATATTATTCCATTTACAACAGGCTTAGTGCCAAGTGTTACTGACAGGTATGATATGGACCGTTGTCTCTTTTTGGCCAGAAGGTTGTTAGAAATTAGAAACAAAGAGAAAATTGGAATTAGTTGCAGAGAGAAAAAGCAGACTAGAGTTATGGTGCACTTGGAAAACTGAGTGCTTGTACAATTAGTATCCCAGAAAAGCCCGAGGCTGTGAGAGGATGCAGTATGTTCTGGAGAGAAAAATTCACAGACCTACACAGGCAGAGGCTCCTTGGAGGTGTCAGGCATGTAGAAGTCAATAGTTTGAGACTCTTGCAGGGGTAAAGCCCAAATAAGCGGTCATGTAGAGCTTTCCTTCATTTCATCTGATGACTTAAAAAATTCTTTAGCATTTCTGGAAGAGGAAAATTCAAATCTGAGTGGAACATCAGATGCTGTTTACATATATTACTAATAAAAAATATGTATTTCCCTTGAAGACAACACTCTTTCTCTTCCTCTTTCCTCCCAACATCGATAGCTAAATGTAAAAAAATCAAGTTTGAAAAAAGAAAAAAAAGACATTGAAAGGGCTCTAAAGTGATTTAGCACAGCCAATCTGACTCTATTACTATGAGCGGGTAGAATTTGTTATCAGAAATACTCACTTTTCCCTTAATCTTCACTGATTCCTAAGGCTTTTCTACATGGTCGCATCAAAGAGTATCAACATTTAAAGACATTTGTATGATAATATTAATTCACACACAATTCACACCATCTTTTGATCAGGATTACTTTGATTATTATAGACAAGTTGGGTTATATTAAATTTTTCACACCCTCAACATCATACTGTGTAATTGTTTGCTCACCTAATTGCCATGAAAAATCACATCATCTGGAAATAGCACTAGTAAAAATATCTTAAATCAGATTTAAAAAATCACTCTTCCTATAGAGTAGGACTGAAAGCAGGTAGACCAAGATAAACCAGGAACGTTCATAAATAATTCCAGTGATGACACTAAGGAGATAAATGTTGTGGGCTTCTCCTGGCATATGCCAAGTTGTCAGATTACAGTGGACGGTCTACAGACACTACAACCTCCAAAACCACTATTTTACAAGGCAGAGCTTCACCATGTTTTTAAGATATCAGTCACCATATCTTTAGGATTTGGTTCAGTGCATGTTTGGTATGCAGGTGAAGCACTGCAGTCTAGTGAATGCAGCATAGGACCAGGACTTAAAACACGGGTTTTTTGCTCTTTAATGCATTTGATAGGTGACCTTATGAAAAGTCTTTACAATCAGTTTGCAATGTGGGGACAGTGATACTAACTCTGTTACAGATGTCTTTGAGATCAACTGACTGAGAAATGCTCAAAAAATACCATTGTGAGGGGGACACGGCAGCAGCAATGAGCAGATTTTATAGTGCCAGGGTGGAATCTTCCAAGGTACAGCGTGACAGTCTGACCTTCTGGTTGGAGGCAGAATGGGAATAGAGTCACTGTTGACCCGTCTGGTTCACAGGAGGCTGTAACTATGCGTGCAGGGTCTCCACAGAAAATCTAAGCAAGAACAAGGTGCTCTACCAATTTATAAATGTACCATTTTCCTACTCTGCACACACATGTTCTCATATTCTGGGAGCAGAGGGAAAATGGCCTGAAGAAAAACTTTTGGCTTCTGGGTGTTCACTTTCCTGCATGCAAACCTCCAAGATTCATGGATTTGGAAGGCACAGGCTCCAGACACTTGCTCTGCAGACCTGGCTCTCAACCAGCACTGGCTGCAGACGCCACAGACCCCAGCCAGGCCTGTAAAAGATGGTCTGTTCACAGGCTAACCTTCATTCACCATTGGAGATGGGCAACACCTCTCCTGTAGTGCCACCGTCACCTGGCAACTCAGAGGTCACACACCAAAGCCACCATCTTCTGTCTGAAGCAAAGCCAGAGTTGCTGCAGGGTACTCTACTTATGCCAGCGCAAAATCTTTGTGAACCAAACCTGTGCAATACAACTCAACCACACGGATTTCAAGCATTACCTCAACAGAAAGCATATGGGCAAATGCAATCACAGATCCACTTTCACATGCCCACATTAAAAGCACCAGTAACACCCAGCAGCTTCACCAGTTGCAGTGCATCAAGGAAAGGCAAACAGCCAGCAGATGGTCCACCTCGAGGCCTTGCTCTGAATCAGAGACTGTACATCATCAGGAGCTGACTTCATTTGCTGTGGCAAGCACTCAGCACCCCTGGAGAGCAACTCAAGCAATTGTATAAAAAGTACCAACAAGAAATCCCATCAGAACAGAGCAAGTAACGCTCATGTGCAGCTCTCAAAGAGCTGGAGTACATAGCACCCCACAGCAAGGGGGATACCTGTCCTGTCACCTCCCAGCATCATGTGCAGACAATTACCTGTGTCTGCAGCCTGGTACGATCTGTAGAAGTTCTCCAGAGGCAGAATGGACGTACTGTTGTTACTAAACAAATTAAGGAATAGACATATTTAAGACTATCACTTAATTTTTCCTCTGAAAATCCATAATAACTAGCAAAGGATTAAGATTTGGTGATTAGCACCTGAATAATAACAAGTAATTATTTTTGAGCCAAACAAGGATAGAGTATCCTGGGTAATTTATACTGGGTAATTAAGGTAATGAATACTTGAGAGTCTATCAAATAAATAGTCCCTAAAAGTGTCATTTTAATAGGGACATGATTATAGGCAGCACTAAGGAGGTTTGAAAGAGATACAACATACCCGCTTCAGACATGTATTTTAAAAAGGCATAAATCTTATCACTGAAGCTAAAATCATCACTGAATAGGGCCAGTTCCTCTAAGCTCATTTACCATCAAATTAACTGGTATAACGATACCAATATCACCCCCTGTGTGAAGACACTTTAGATGCTTTTTTGTTTGGCCTATCTTGCACCAATCGGTACATGACATAAGTGGATGAAGAACGGGCTCCTATAGTGTTTCCGCCCATGGGCAGGTGAGCAGATGGAGGGATCCCAGATCAAAAGTTTGTCTAATTTTCTATTCCTCTTGGGACACAAAGGTAATATTCCACCTTTCAGTACAGCAACAGGAGAAGAGTGCAAGCATGGACTAATGTTTTCAATACTGCACCTCAGCAGGATAATAAAACAGGTAAAGGCTATTAAAAAAGTGTATCCTGCTACAGAGCCGTTGTGTACTGAACTGAATCAACCCAGTTGTATTTCTTATGTCCTCCAAATCAGTAGGAGTTGCTTCAGCAGCACTCTTTAATGCTCTAACACCCAGCATGGGCAGTGACTCATCATCTGAAACCATTTGGGTGCCTTGGCCAGAGAAATGAAGCTGCAGTAATAGTGTGAGCTCTTGCTGACCAGCTCAGCAAGCCCAAACATTATTATGTTTTATAGCTCTCATCAGCCAAATTATGGCCATTTCTTAGCACATCTTGAAAAGGGATTCACTCTTCCTCAACACAGAATGAAGGGAAGACACAACTACAGAGTGTTAGGGAGTCGACTTGCATGGCCAGGACCCATCCTCGTACCTGGGTCAAGGATAGGTATGTCCCCAAGTCACTATGGCCTGGGAACAGCATGAGTCACATTACCTAGCTCAGAGAAATAACAATAATCAGGCGTCTGGGCTTTGCAAAGATGCAGTATATCTCCCTGTGGTAGGACAGTATTTATAAGTTTGAAGGTGAGAACATTTAGAGGTGGCAAGTTGTTGTATTTGATATATTCCTCCTGCTGAATTATATTATAAAGTTGAAAGGACAGACTATGTGGAGATTTCCTTAATGGAAAGCTAACTGCTCATATGACCTGCTTTACCAGAAGAGTCTTATGTCCTGATTAATGAGAAAGGATTGATCTCATTGATTTTCACAGATAAGATGAATCTTTAATGTACAATCAAATTTCTAACAAACATTAGAAGAAAACTCTAAGAAGCAACAGAATATCCACTTGCACATTTGAATGATAGTATCTACTGACCAAGTGACCAGTTTGAGTAGCTTGTACCGAGCAACAGTCTTACAAAATGGGGGAGAAGGGGCTGACATAGTTCAGAAGCCGATCTTGGATTAACTGAAGTTTTATGCTATTCTGATTCACTTCTTCGTTCATCTTTGTGCCTCAATTTTATATGACTTCTTGGTATGATGTCCAGCTAGGATTTTGGTTATGACTGATGTTTCGGAAGGTTTCATACATGGACATCCATCTCTACTTCAATAAAATGCTGAGTTTGTTGGAAAATTAATTCACTATACCCCTTCCATCTTTCCTCAAAGACAACATAATCCTGTTTTTTTATTACATTTTGTTGAAAATTTGTGCTCCTCACAAAATTTGTCCCTACATTTGCACACTTCTCTGATTGTAAGGGTCTGCTTCAAAATTTTGCATGCCTGTTTGAAAACATAATGAAGTCTCTGATTATCTATTTTCTTCCAGGCAGGTCACAAGTGTTGATGCATCCTCACTATTACTTACCATAGAAATATAGGAGAAAATAATTCTGCTAGCTTAGAAAATACCTTATTTTTTCCTCGCATAAGCACATGCTATAATACTGAAGGTAATTTATGTCTGTGAAAAAAATCATATGCTAGGAAAGTAATTTAATAAGCTAAACAATTAATCACTACAGCAACTCTACCAATATTCTGTTCTAACTGGTAATTAATATATTGCTGAAGGTTTTTCAATTTGTTTCTGGAAACAGTCCTGCAGGTTCCACTATTTGCAGTCAGTAGCAGCATTATCCTTCAGGTGTTCATCTCAGTGCAGCCAGTGGTCTCTTCATCTCCTTGCTGTGTACTACACTGTGCAGCACTTGCAGTTCCACTCACCATGAGTCCGATTCCCAGCACTTTCTGGTCAGCTGCTAAAATCCTTGGGTCAAATCAAAGATGAAGCTGGCAAACATAAGTCTTCTTAAGGAAAAAATGGTCGTATTTTATTTTTCTCTTTAAAGGAAAGTATAAAGTAGCCTAAAGTAGGAACTATTCCTGTAATTTCATGTTATTCTTTACATAAAGTGACCGTAATTTTGGCAAAACAGTAAGATGAAATGAACCATACATAAAAGCTCCACTTAGGTTAAATGGCTCTCATTCAATAAGAGCAAGAAGAAACGAGCAGTTTGCATTTGGGAAAGAAAGCATGAGGATTCATGTGACAGTGATCTTTCAACAACTTCATCATGAATTATCCCAGTGTTAAATGTTAGCTGTTTTTACAGCAAAGTGTGGAAAGTGTTCTTTAGTTAAACAGCAGATTTTTTTTGTTTCTTCGTTTAATAACAAATAAATTAAGATAAAGCTTTTGTTTTTCATCAGCTTGACAATTATATCACTGTGTTTTGCTGGCAATAAGAGCAGTTGGCATTTTCTTCATGCCAGCATACGCATGTGTGAGTTGAATTGTCTCTGAACTACAAGCAATAACAAGATACTCCTCGTGCCAGAAAACAATTAATTATTGCACTGCAGCCAGGTTAATCTTACAAGTAGAAGCCCCTGTTGCACATCCACGTGGCAGCCACAGCTTTTGAACTAAGGAAAGTCCTCTCTGGGGTAACTGCTTAGTTACTTTAAGGAGTAGAGACCTGCCCTCTTGGAAGTACACCACCTAATTTTATTAAAAAGAATTGTCTTTCTAACCATATGGAAAAAAACATAGGGAAAAAAGGGTGCAATCAGTAAACTGTGAATGGATTATTTGATTTTCCTAATGTTCTAAAGGATTTAAGGGCTAAGGCAACTTACCACCATCATACAAATTACTTTTTGGCAGCTTTTTCTGTGTGTCAGAGACGCCAAAATCTGCTGTAAATTAGGATTTACAAGACCTGCACAAAACTAACTTTTCCTAGAAGAATAAAACCTATTGAGGTACCAGAGAAAATCATTGCAAATGCTCCCGGTGACGAGGCAGGAAGCTCTGAGTCCCACAGGAAACATAGCACCATCAAAGCAGCAGGCAGAGCGAGGAGGACAGAGAAAGCCTTGAAAAAAACATTCCTGTTTTCACTAACAGAGTACCAAATGTTGATAAACTGTCCAATTAACTATGAGGATGAAAGCTTTTCTTTTGAAGCCTGCTAGCAAGAAGTCCTCCATAACTGCACCCAAATGTCCAACTATCATCTTCTCCTACCTCTACAGCAATGTCACTCTGGTTACATAAACATGCTGTGCACACTGAATTTCACATCACTGATGCTGCTTGAAGCATGCCATAACATTTTCCAGCCAAATATATACACCACTCCAACGAATATGCATATACATATAGCTCCAGTAAGCAGTTAATGAGATGCAATTATTCACAGCTGATAAGACTCTTGTTCTAAAAACCCTCTACATGAAAGCAAGAAGAATTTCAGTTGCAGGGAGACTTCTCCCTTTCATTGGTACTGTCAATTATAATTCCAATATTATGTAAGAAACAGGAGAAATTGGCTCTGATCTGACTAAAGGTTAATAAATGCAGTGGTTCAGGGAATTAGAGCGGAAGAATCCTAATGGCTTCTGCACCTGGGACGCAGCTTCCCTCTTCATGCTAATTAGCTTCTCCCACATCAGTGCATTTACAATGCATTTGTGCCCAATGCATTTATGAAATAATGCAGGTCTTTGGCTTCAGTAAGTCAAGTTCAAGTCAAACAGAAGAAACAGGGTGTTAACAAAAGACTGACCCTGTTATCACTACTTACGTAGCATAAAATAATATTGACACCTCTTCTGCTCCTCTATCCCCACTATAAATAAAAACAAGTATTTTTTTCTGTATTAATTCAGAATGTATTTGTTTTCCTCTATTAATATTTTGAGATTTGTAAATATTCTAGCTTTGTCCCATGTCTCAAATGGTAATGAAAGATTTGCAGCATTGCTGCATTTCTTGTGAAACCATATTCTCAACAAAATGTGAAAAAACTAAACTCAATCAAAATGCTTTAGCAAGAGATTTCTGGGCATCGAAGAAGTCAGGAACACACACCATACATTACATTAAATGTCTGAGGGCAAAGGCAAGGGAGGAGTTGATGAACTGCTCGTCTTTCACAGTGCTGTCAGCAAGTGCAACAAATTACATGCAAGACATGCACAGGATGACACATAGCTCCTTCTCCTTGTCAAAGTGTCCTCCTCTGCAGTGGCCTGGGGTTGCTGTCACCCAGCATCACGGGCTGACAATCGGCCCTTGCACCCATCAGATGAATGATCTCGCCCAGACTCTGCTCACCAAACGACACTTAATCAACCACCTGCTTTTTGTCAAATTAGTACCTCATCAGAGAGTGACAAAGTAAACTGCTCAGAGAAGTTCAGACAACATTTTTGTCATGAGATGTGCCACATTTCTTAATTCTTATTTTGGATCTTTAGCTCTATAAATAATGACTCTCCAGAGCAGGAGTGTAAAACCATCTCTCCTGGCTGACCACCAGGTTAGACCTGAACTTAGACACGGCCTTCACCACCAGCTGAATATGTTGTAATTCATGAAACAGGTTCAGGGGGAGAGACACTACTGGCATAACCAGAAGTGGTTGAGGTTACAAATGGCACATTGTTAGGTATCAGAGGGAAAGTCAGTGGGAAGTTCCTGGGTTTGGTAAACTGCTTGTCTCCCAGAACTGTCAAAGTCCTTCAAACAGGCAACCCTGGGAGATGGGAGACCTCCCTCCCTGCTTGCTGGGGCTGCCTCACACCAGGCAGTGACCTGACCACAGTGGGGTTATAGCCAAGGCTGAGGCATCACACTCCAGCCCTCCAAACCCCCACCAAAATGCCTGCACTATAGGCAGAAGTGTTATTTTCTTGATCTGTTTTCTTTTTTCAGGACAGGGAATCTGTTCATTCAGCAATGGGAAAGTGGTTTTTGTGTTGTTTTTTTTCTTTGTAGGCAAGACGCAGAGAGCATCTGCTGCTATTGGAAGGAAATCACAGGGAGAAAACCCGCAGGAGCACCTGGTGCAGCTGCCAGCGTCCCCCATCTGCTCACCTCCCGGACCAAAGTCTCCTTCTTCAGGACTGAGGAGCTGCCTCCTCTTGTGAAGACTGCTCCTGCCAGCACCGCCAGCCGATTCCAGAGGCAGAGGTACATAAAGCAGTGAATTCAGTGAATCCCAGGCACATTTGCTATCTCTAACGCCAGAGCAGGATGTCTGAAAGTGGGGTAGCAAATAGGATCATGGCTGAAGGAAACGCAGACCTTCAGCCCATTCCCAGACATAGGCATAAATCTACTGAGCAAACAAATATTTACCTCTACAGTAACATAGAAATATGTTACAGTAATTGCTTCCATGTCACAGTTATATATAAACCATCAACTGTGGGTAGGGGCTACTTTGGGAGGAACTTCTGACTGTTGTGAGCCTGTAATAGGTATTCTTGCCCTCCAAATGGTTGTGTTAAACTCTGGATGTGTTTATTTTGGTAAAATGTGAGATATAAAGCTTTAACTCTACATACCTAGTGTTCCTGAAGCATTTGGCCAGGTATTTTCAAAGGCTTGTAAGTTTGTGTCCAGTGCTTTACCAGTATTTTGGTAACCAAGCTTTATCAGTGACTTCAATCACACCCGAAACCAGTGACAGACCATTGGTATGCAGATGTCTTTCAAACATGCACTAAGAATGTTCTCCTTTACTTCTTGACTGAAAAACCCGAACACTTCCTACCTATATTTACCTGCTGGTGTCAGCTTCTGACCTGCCCCATCCAGCAGCTGGTTTCTGCTATCTCTGTGCTTGAGGTCCTCAGTTGTTCCTCTGTTGTACCTTCATCCACCCACGTGGTGAGATATAATCACACACAAAATCTCGCTCCTTGCTATGAAATTAGTCACTGCTGCCCTTAACACACTTTCTTCCCTGCATCATAATGTTTAATACCAAGGAAAGATTAATTAAATTTTGTGGACCTATGACTCACGTAGCTCATTAGGGACTTGTTTGCTTCTTTTTATTTAAATTTTCATTAGTTCACAGTGAGTTACATTACAGGTTGCAGCCACTTTCCCCTTCTTGCACTCAGCAGACCAACTTAGATGCTTCCAGGGTCGTAAACAATGCAAGGTAATTGGCCCAAGTAACACTTGTTCCCTCTGGAAGTGACTTTTTCCATGGCGCACCTCCTGCCAAAGGAAACCAGAAGCCCAGTGAGCTCCGAGGAGGAGGGCCGAGCTGTGAAATTCCACTTGGAGGCACATAATCACTCTACAGAGTCAGTACAACACGCATCCCTCCGAGTGAGAAATCCCACCTCTCCCATTGTGGGAGGTGGTGAAAATTACACATACCACAACTTAAATGTTTTAGAAGCCACAAACTCTGGAGACACTTTTTCATGCAGCTGGATGCAGTCACCAGCGTTTGGGCTCTGTGTAATACCACAGTGTCTTTCAGGCTGAGAGAAAAGCAAGATCCAGTGCTTATAACTCTGCCTCCCCCATGGCCACCTGATGGGGGCACCCATCACCATGCCCAAGAACCTCCCTTGCCCAGCGCACTGCTTGTGCTGCTCTGTCCCCCACACCTGTGCTGCTGAGCAGTGACCTGAGCAACTATAACTGATTGGGCTGAGAAATGGCTGAAGAAAAAGTTAATGTAAAGAAATACTTCCTTTTTAGCCTGAGAACGGCCCATCTGGTTCATGCCAGAATGCTTCTGCACAAGGGCAGGTCAAACAGAAAATCTCCTCAGTCAAAACACGGCAGAAATACAACTGCTCAGTCATGAGTGTGACAGACCCACTGTGTTGCTCTTACAGACTTGATTGAATGTCTCACAGTCCTTCGGGCTTTTCCCGCAACTGGAGGTCACAATGGCAGATGCATTTTCCATCCGACATCCCCAGTGATGGACAACAACCCCAGACGTGGCCATTGGCACAAACAGCTCTCCACCTTGCAAGTGCAGGGCAAACCTGGCTGAAAGAAATAAGCAGTTTTATTTAGTTTTTGTTTCCTTTGTGAAGCCCATCACCTGCATACCCAGTTCTCTGATGGTCTGCACAAGCATTAGTGCCAGAAGAACAGGAGCTGAACTTCCCCACATCACAGGAGAGCCTCTTCTCATGCTGCTGCTCCTCATCAGGGTCACCCAAACTCATGCTGCATGTCCTGGTTTGCAGTTCCCCACATTGGTCTAACCACACGTTGTCTGCCCTAGTTTCTTCGCTTTTTCTGAATGCTATCCTCCCAGTTTCTCCCATATCTTCTGTTTCGGATATGATGACCTACTACAGAGCTATATGACTCCTTCCCTCTTTGTCTATTCCTGTGCACTCCAGCCAGCCTCCCCAAGCTGGTCCCATCAGTGCTTGTCATGGCCAACTGGACATCTCTAAAGATGCATTTTGAGTCCCAGCACTTTCTGGAAGGTTTCAGCTGAGAAGGCCTGGCCATAGGGCAAGTGTTGGAAAGAAGGATCAAAATGAGTGCTTCAGTTCAGCAAGACTTTCTGTCCGTTTTCATTTTGGTGGATGGGTTTATGTTATCTAAAATAACTGAGCAAATGGTTTTCAATATGAGAAATCCATCAAATCTACCTGGTGATATGCAGGGAGCACAGATGAATGAGAGAAAGAAACATTATTTAGAAAAACAAAAAAGGAGTCCGTAATGCCAAAGAAAAATGGAGAAATGCATTTTCCAGGATGGGGTGTTAATGAAGAGTTGCTATGAAAAATGATTAAAAGCTAGTAGAAAATATGAGCTGCACAAAACTGATGTTATCACATTCAATTTCATTTTAGTCATTCAAGGTATTGAATCAGAGTTATTAGCAACCAGTCAATGGTCTCAATAATTTTCCCTGCCTGCATGTTTATTATCAGTTTTTTTCAGATTAAGGCAAGAATAGTGAACTGCTCATGTTAAAATGCAAGGTTATGAGCACATTTTTCATAGGTTATAAAAACTGTATTTGCCAAGCTGTAAGTTGCCACACTGCAAGGGAAGGAAATTAGAGAGTGTAAATCCATCTGCAGCTGCACTTTATTCCAAAAGTAATCATGTGGGAAAATACAAGGATTTTAAAACATTACTACATCGTACACTCAACAGATAAGACATTCTCACTGAGGAAAACCAATTTTCAAAATTTTTCAGCCTGACAAGGAAGTCAATGGAGTCAATGGCATCCTCAGTACCTGCCTGTGCAATACACACACTTTAGCTTTTTCCTTACACTACACACGCCAGCTGAACATAGAATCTGACAAGGCCTTTCATACCCACCACGTACAACCTATCCTGGCACTGTCTGAACTGAAAGTTTTTGTTCCCTGTGCAACTTGTCCTATTTTTTTTTTTTTCCGGATCTGAATTTAGTGTTAGAAGAAAGAAAGTAGTTCATTGTTCACAGCTTAACTGATGTATTTCCGCACCAGCACCTGCGTAGAGAGTTTCTCTCCTAGGTATGAAAGGACACAACATCAAGGATGGCTGAATAGAAACCAATCCCTCTGACGCTCCACCGCAACTAGGACAAACCTGATGCCAACAAGACAACCACAGGTGAGAGGACGTGTCCCCTTGCACAAGGCTGAAATTCAGTGTCACGTCACCTGAGGATAAACCCTGAGGGAGTTCTGCCACTCCCACATGCTGGTTTTCACCAGGTCTTCATTTCATTAATTGTTGCTGGAGATTCAACATAGAAGAAATACGTATTTGAAGATGAATGCCAACATTTTCAGATCATTTAAAGGACCATGATGTACCTGAAGACAATGTTGCCAGAGTCTACTGAATACTTGTGGCTCCACAGTGTATATTCCCAGAAGGAGGTAAGGTATCACAGAAGAAAGGGTACTGGGGCAAATGAAAAAAAAACCTGAAAGAAAAATTGTTATTTATTCTAAAAACTTGGTTCTCCAAAAGAAAAACACTTAATTTTGTTGGGAGCTTAACTTCTTGCTAAGAAACTTGCTACATGTGCCTTTTTCTTCCACTCTATACTTTTGAAGCCAGCAGGGTGCCATCTGTTGAAACAACTTACTCAGGCCTCATTGTATTTTACTTGAAACTATCTTTCACAGAGCTGGGAAGGTTGAAGAGAATTTCCAAAATTAGTTAGGCTGCACTGGCCCAGCTTCATTAATGTGATGAAACTTCAAAGTAGAGAATTATTCCAACTGTAGCAATCAAAATGTAAATAAATACAAGAATTCAAACAAATCATCCAAATATTTGGGGGTATTATATCACTTTTGGGAGGTGTAACACTTACACCGGCACAACAGGGAGTGGAAAACTGGCTCACACACCCGCAGGAGATTCGTCTGAATCAGACAGCAACACTATTGAATTAATATAAGCATTACTTAGCAACAACTGAAACAATATGTGTTATCAAAATTATTCTCATACTAAATCCAAACCACAGCAGCAACTAGGAAGAAAATGAACTCTACCCCAGCTGAAACCAGGACAATGGTGCGTAGCTGGACAGCACTACACTTCTCAGTATTCACACCCTAAATCAATATTGCTGTTGTATAACATGTTCTGCAGCATCTCTTATTCAAAATACAATATTTTTATTCAGCAGTTGGAAGCATTTATCAGTGTAAGGAAGACTTTCTTCTGCTAGATGTATGGGCTGAATACAGACTATTATTTTCCATATTTAGTGGAGAAATTTGAGTGGGGCACTGCCAGGTCAGATGCTGCACTACTAAGCAGCTGCCGTGTAGCTGCTCCATCCCATCCCCAACACTGTCACTCCTCTTTCTGCTCTGGGAAATAAATCTCAGTAGCAAATACTTCTTACCCACAGTTTCAGTACTCCTGAACCAGA
>KZ507897.1:2875-16158 GCA_002844005.1 Limosa lapponica baueri | reverse complement strand
CCTTATTTCCAGATGGAGTCACGGGGTCTGTGTCCTGCATCACCCATTTCCTACAGAGACTCCTGGGGCTCTTACATGCCTGAAGGACTTGAATTGTCCTTTGGTGGTTATCACTACAGGTGAACCAAAGCCATGGGGATCACTGTGTGTCATTGTGCAGAACAGAGTAGCCTGTCCATTGGAAAAAGATGAAGATTCAAGATCAGATAAAGATTCAATAACCTGGGCACACTTCATTTTATTTCATGAAATGGGGATGTTTAGATAAAAATAAAGTGGGGTCCCTTTAAAATGGCTTTCTAGCAGAGGACAATAAGCCCAGCAGTCTTTACTCATTAAAAACATCATTAAGGACAGAATTCCAGTTTTGTATCTCTCACATTATGTGTGCAGTCATGTTTATCGTTGGAACAAATAGATGGGACCGTTCTGCTGTGAGACATCTGTGAGCAACCTTTCACCTCCTGTCTGTTATTTTTATATTCAACGCAAAGCACATTTATCAAAACGATGCTGTGGATTTATATAATGACTTTCATCTCACTGCCTCGAAGAACATTATCCTAATTGCCAAGGGTTTGCTTATGCCCATTTTGTGGAACAAAGGAAGACTTTCATTAGCTGATTAGACATCCTGGAATGTGGGGTCCTACAGAACCACTTAGCAGCACCACGTGAGCCTTGCTCCTTTCACTCCCCTGGCCAGGCACATGGCCAGATCTTAGGAAAAGATTTTGATTGCTCCACTAGAATCTTGATTTTGATTTAAGTCACTATTAACGAGACCATTAAACAAGGCTGCTCGTATCAAAGTCATAGAAGATATGTCAGATGTCTGCCATTTTCTCACCCCCTGGTTTGCTGTCCCCCATCCTCACCTGGTCGACCTCCAAGAATGGGGACATGCCAGGGGCACTCCACATCCCCAGCTCTCCAGCTCTTCTCAGGGATGGCTTTGTTCTTGGCAGGACACCTCCTCCTCCTCAGGCTGGATGCTGCCTTCACAATTGCCCAGAGAGCTCCTGCACTTCTGCAGCCTGGACAGTCTCTTCATGCAGGCCCACCAGGGTTTGTATGTATTTCAGAATATGGGAAAATGGTGCTGCAGGTTGACAGGCCATCCTTAACTTAGCTCCTACTGCTCCTCTGCTGAGGGAGCACCATTCAAAGTAGACTCTTCACACTGAATGATTTTTCGTAAGTTAATTGTCTCCGTCCTTTTCGTGAATTAAATTAAACTGGGAACATCAAGCATGTACTGTCAGCTTTAGCTTCGGGCGTCTTCACCTTTAGATAATTTCTAACAGCGAAGGATGGCTCAAAACATGTGGCTGTTAACACCTTTCAAATCAAATCAACCACTAACGAAGAAAAAAAGTTAAGCCATATTCACAGCTGACGCTTCATCTTGTACTGCTTAACAAGGAAGACAGACAAGAATGATACCATTGTTCATTTTCATATCAATTGGCAGAAATTATCTTTATTAGAAAAATGAATTTTCATATATTTACAATTTTTACATCATGTTATACTTGGCACGTGTGTTTTCCCCAAATAGTTATATACATTTCGGTACACACAGACATTCGAGTCCCCCATTCCCTTAATGTTTTTCTACATATTTAACAAAAATGAAGAACACAATACAATTTGTAAGACAACCATAATAATTATATATTTCTCTATTGTAAAAAGTTTGAAGCAAACATATTTTTTTTTAGATATGTTTCAAAATATTTATACAGTATTAGCACTCAGTCATGCACTGGGTTAAAATACGGTCGGGGTGAACTGCTGTGAGACAGTTTGCGTAACACGGGAGAGAAGTGTGTGGCTCTCGGGGTGGGGTAGATCCGACCACCACCAGGATTTCGGAAGGAGGGGCAGATGGGTGCGGGGGCAGCCGGGTGTATGCGTATCTCCGTAACACAACAGTTAAAACTGCGTGTGTACAGACACTTGTGTGTTAAAATTCATTTCAGTTTGCTAAACCTATCTAATAAAACAGGCAGTAATTGGAATGTCAAGACTAGTTTTTAATTATTCTCTTTTTCCCCGAACCCTTTCTTTTGAAGAATCCATTAGACTATGAATTTTATAATGAAATTCTGGATTCTCTTAAAAATTATTTTATGCTTGATTCCATTTCGCCAATACTCCTTTATTTCTACTCTAACATCCTGACTTATTTCCCCAGGTGTTAAGAGGTCTTCAAACCTTTACTGTTCTTTGCTAACACTTGGAAATTTATGACTTACCCTTTGGTTTGAAATATTACACTCTTGAGAGTTTTACAGTAAATTGCACTAGCAAATAACAGAAGTGATAGGCTTTTTAATTCACTGTGTGTGGACTCAAATGTTTCCAAGATTTCTGGTAAGATGTTATTTATGGAATGCAAATTTCTTCTGCAGCAAGGTAGATTAGTGCTCTGTGTAATTAGTACACTTGGAGTTTTTTTTCCAATAATACTTTTCCAACTGTACTAATAACTGTACTAACTGTACTAATAACTTATAATTTTATTTCTGAGCAAACTACTAAGTTAATATTGTGAATTTTTATTTTCTCAAGATGAAGATGAAACTAAACCGGTCTTAGGATGACAACTGATGATCCAATACTAATTTTCAGTTACATCTTATTTTTCGGAGTACAACTGCAAATATCTTCTAATCATACTCAAACCAGCAATACATTACTTGGAACTGTTAATAAATGGTTGTAGAATCTTTGTCGCAATGCTGAATTTTTATCTTGCCCCTCATTCTCCCCAAAAACTTTATACATACACATATATATAAAACTTATACATATATAGCTTACATATATATGTGTATGTATACAAAGACTAATCAGGACAACAGATTAGATTTACATTATTCAAGTAAGCAGGTAAAAATGTTTTTAAGAGTGTAATTTGATATTTTAAAATATTTCTGATGTTTTTTGTTTAGCAGCACAGAAATATTGTGTTTCATCTAAGCCAGCAAAAATCATTAAACAGAATGAAAGGAAGCACAAAATGCCCTTCAGGTTTAGTGTAAATTTGAATCTGCTGAATTAAAATGAACATTATTAACTCACAGGTGAAGTGCTTCTGAGAGAACCTGAAATGCATGGATGCAAATTTTGTATAAAAATAGCATACTTAGTCAAGGATCAGGTAGGAGTTTGCCTAACACATTAATGAATTCTGTTTGTACCTTCTGGTTTCAGCAGGGAAGACACAAGATACACTGTGCATGTGCATGTGGGTGTGAGGTGTGAAGACAGAGAGATCGAGCTGTTCTTCATCAGTGCAAAATGGACGTTCTGAAGTAAGACTATTTCAAAATATTATAGCTGATATCAAGTATAAACTGTAAACTCTTCTTACTTAAAAATTGCACTAGTTTCCTTCCTAGCTGCACACAATTTTTCATGATGCAACTTCCATACCTTTGCAACATGAGGTTTTGGTTTGGTTTTTTTTTTTTTTGTAATTCTGAGCAGGGACTGCACTAAGGATCTGCTCTCCATCACTCACTCACACATCCCTAATTAAGTCAAAAGGTCTTTGGCCTAAGTTTGGAATCCAGACCTAGGCCACATAAAAATGAGTTAGCCAAAAATTTACTTCTTGCAGACAAAGGACTTGGAACCAAGTTCCTCTCTAAGACACACTTGCAATGAACTGTAGACAAAATTTGACCCTATAGAATTATCTGTTTCTAGGTTAAGGTGGAAAAATTAATAACTGTCCAACCCTCCCTTTGCAAAAAACCTCAGGAATTACTTCAAACAAATAATTTTCAAGGTATTTTTTTCATCAGAAGTTTTGGTTAGAGCACTGTAAATTTAGAAAAGAAGCCAAATACCACAATCATCTCTTGGTCAAAAAATTTCCACACCATCAGTTATAGCAAGCTCAAAAGCCTGTTCGCTGAGAAAAAGTGATTCTGACTCAAACACCACTGCTAAATACGATTTTGAAGACTGCTCAGTCTGCATGAAGAATACACGGGTGGCCACGGGTGCACACACCAGCTGAGCTTTCCTGGGAAGTTTTGTTTTTTTGGTGTCCTTCCTCAGCTCCCTTAAGTAACGTGCTTAGTGACCAGGTGTGGACTTTGTAAACTGACATAGAATTTAAAAATCAGGCCAAAAGACTCTCTCTGGCCATGAATTTTCAAAACAGCACGAGAAGACACCCTTTTCCTATGGCTTTGTTATTTCTAGTGAGTACCATTTCCAGTTCTTTCAGACAGGAACTGTTCTCTGACGTGTTTTCACGTGTCCTAGCACAAAGCAATCCTGATCCCAGCCAAGTCCTTCAGCTTCTTCTGTAATGGGCATCAACACTACAACAAATGCTGCTAGAGGCTCAGTGGATCTGGGAGGTTTGGAAAGGAGAGAGGAGAATCACTTAAAATAAAGCACTGCTGGAATGCGTCCCACGGCTGTGGGAGATTACTCACACATGACTAAGTTAGGAAGTGTACGCACGCACGTGTGTCTATACTGTATATATATTTAGGTTAACAAGTTCAAACTATTAATAAACAGCTTTTTATGGTATTTGGTAATTAAAATATCAGGCTTGTGTCATTCAAAATAGTGCAACCTACATAGCAATATACAGGAAAATTACACACATTGTTCCTATTACCATTAATATGCTTGTGCATATCGTGATGATAGGATACCCTTTTCCATAGGATTAACCTTTTGCATATTTAATTGTATTCTTTGGCCCATTTTCCTGTGAAACCTCGTATGACAACATAAAGACTTTGGCTTTAAAAAAAAAAAAGAAAACTCCCATTTTTTTTCAGTGACTTTCAGAAACTTAAGTAGAATTCAAATCACTTTAGTTAAAAATTATCATTTCCTCCAGAAACCACACACCCTGCAGCCTGTCACAGACCACCCACTTGTGTGGATAACTGTGAACCTCCGATTTATTATTTTTTTTTCACTTTTGAAGATCATTTACACTTCAAATGTTGCACAAGACATCCTCCAAAATTTTTCTTGACTCCTCTAACAACGAGCAAGGAAGGTCTCCTTCCCCAATAGCATGGGAAGGCACAGCAACCTCGTGAGGGCTTCAACTGCCTCACTATGTCCAAACACAGGGTTTGCAATGTGAAACAGAAGCCAAAATATATTTCCAAAAGTTTTTTGCCATTAAACACCATTATTAAATGGGCTCAATAAAAAATTATCCGACTAAAGAATCCTGTAGTAATGATGTAACACAAATCTCTTCAAAACGGCTATTCTTACGTACCGCAAAGCACAAAACAAATTAAAAAAAGTATTCTCATAATGCATTTGCTGAGAAAAACATATCATTTCTTCTAATAGTATTACAAGTGCAAAACAAGACATTCGCCATTAAAATTTAATGTCACTGTAAATATTACCATTTGCCCACATTAAAGCTCAGTACCATTTATGAGAAGTGAGGAAACCTTCATCAATTCCCAAGCAAAGTATCA
Organism: Limosa lapponica baueri; assembly: GCA_002844005.1. NCBI lineage: Eukaryota > Metazoa > Chordata > Aves > Charadriiformes > Scolopacidae > Limosa > Limosa lapponica. The sequence continues at coordinate 10,669 of KZ507897.1, read as the reverse complement.
TCTCACTTGGAACTTTACAGTGCACTGAATAAGTATCACAATATTTATTGGTATTTATTTTCACAGTTTTCTAACGTGCACATAGAAATATAATTTTTGAAATATATTAGTGAAAACAAATACTAATACAAAAGGGAAAGGACAAAACATCTAGGAGTATAACTGCTTATCACCACTACTTTTTAAGAGTTGGAGAGTCAAAACCATCTCTCTTTTAAATATGTAATACTATACTTAGTGTGGTTATCTACTAATAAAGGTATTGCATGACAATGTTACAGCATGGTTATATTCTCTACTAATTTAGCATTGTTCTCAATACAGGTAAAGAATTAAGCAAAAGGAGTAAAAAGTGTCATTTAAGTGCAAAACAACAAAAACCTGGTAAATAGTGAGGTAACTTAATTTTACTTATATTATTTCTGGTTCTTAAATTATAGATATGACAAAATCATCACATAATCAGCAGTGGATTCTTACAGCTGTTAGACTGGCATTCATTAAAAAAAAACCCCAAACAAAAACCCAAACAGTTTCACCCACAGCAGATATATTCTGCAGTATGTAACAAAAAAAGCTCATGAACCTGCAAGAACTAAGTGCATTTTCACTGCATTGCAGGGCGATGCACACTTGTACTCCTGACTTCCAAAGCTGCAGGACATTGGAAGAGCACAGGTTTGTAGAGAGCGTACTCTGTACACAGGTTGAGAGAAGCAGGGCAAAAAAGAAAAAAAATAAAAGCTTGACTGAGGTGACATAAATGAGGAGCTTATTTACAAGGAGTGCAGTAACCCTTCCCAGCAGCGCGGAAAGAAGCAGGGCAGGGTTTCTGCTCCCATTTAACAGGGCAACAGACACCAGACAGCACAACCAACCCCCTCTCCATCCCACAGACATCGCTGTGACAGTGTAATGAAGGTGAACATGGGATTAATTCCACAATGAAAGCTGAGCATTAACAAGAATTTTACACTATGTACAATATGTGCACATCAGACACGAGAGTCTGCATGATCAGAGCGATGTAAGGGACGTGACGGTCTTGAGGCTACTCCCATTTAACCACAGCTGCACAGGTGACTCCTGCCAGAGCAGGCTGAGCCTGTCCTTAACATATCAAATACCTGTCTGTACCTGCATTTACGTCCACAAATAAATACACAGCTGTGATCAAACTGTGCTCCCTCCTAGTGATAGTAAATACTAACATATTGCTAGTACATTTAAATAAGACAGTACAGGTGAGTTTGGGCGGGGAAATGGCTCATATCATAAAAGTTGTACTTCGAAAGGCCTTTTTGCTTTTTCAGAAGTTCCTTCAGCACTGTTATACTTTGAAGGCTCAGCTCTCAATAGGAAGGAAGTTTAGATTAAAAGAATAGCATTGGTAAAACAAACAATTTAAGTGTATCACTGAAAAATGTTTTTACATTGCAAACCAGATTGCTCTACACAGGAAAGATACCTACTTTAAAAAGACTCTTCAGCTAAAACAGGACTAGAGCTGGGAAAGGGAAGGTTTAGCAAGGGAATGTGTGACACTCCATCTTGAAAGAAGCACACGATATGATGATTAACACAACACAATCTAGTCAAGCCACAGGATAGTTACTGTTCTATATTAATCAAGAGAGGATTTTGCTATAAAAGATCTGTTTTCACTAGGTTTTATATATCAAACATCTTAAACGCAATGTAAAACAACAAAAAGATTCACCTCTTGAATTCTTCCTAAATCCAAGCTGACTCTTATACCCTTAAATTGGTACCACAATTCCTGTTCTCCATTGATGAACCCAGCAAGGGAAGGAATAGTACCAAAATCTTCCCCTTCACTAAGATGCATATGCTACACTGCAGAAATGTGAAAACAGCAAGTTATTCTACAAGGAATAGATTCTGGCACTTTTGTTTCATGCTGGACAGCCACGTGGTATAAAGAAAACGATGATGGGGACTAGGCTGGGAGAACTGCAAAACCCACAAATGCCAGGTGCTACCTCAGTAACAACTTGCATAAGCACAGGAACCTCCGTGCACCTGCAAGATTTAACTTGGAACTCACTTGCAGATTTAACTAGCAAATTTTTGAGGCTGGGAATAAATAGACCGTTAACTTTTCTAAGCCCACCTATCTCAGATGTCTTCGTTAGGAGCCTATACTTTCTAAAAAAATCAACAGAGAGAGGTAAAACCTCCAGGACGCACCACACCCAGAACTGCTCCCAAACCTTGTGCTCTGAACCACTGTCCAGAGGGAGCTTCCTCTCTCTCTCTCTCCCCACTGGCAACAGAGAGAGCTGAGCCTTCCAGCGCAGACACCCAATGCTAGACACACAGCTATAGTTTTGCTTTCTTTAAAACTATGTAAGAAGATTAATTTTCACCAGGAAAAACCCCACCACTTCTAATTTCCTTTGTGAGCCTTATTTCACCTCCTAAGTGTTCCTCAAAGATCACAGAGAAAGAGACGTGTATTTATGAGATGCTGCTAAAACACGGTGAGCTGGTGGTGATTTGGGTTCTGTTTGTCCACAGCACTCTTTCTCCTCACCAAGCTTCTTACATAGCAGAATAACGAATTCTGAGCAAAAGCTGAAAAAACATTAAATGAAATTTTCTAGAAATACAAAAACCTCTTAATTCTCCTTAATTTTATCTTATATATTAAAATATCTTATTTCCATGCGTTTAAGTTAGTGGGTGGCTACACTGCTCTAAGGAACACAAGCAGAACACAAAATCCATTTGAAAGGAAAAAGGAAAATTTACTGTGGTGAAAAGGGAAAGACAAAAACATGAAGAAATTCTACAATGTCTTTAAAAGAGGAAAAAAGCGAGAGGCAGGTATGTCTATGTAGCTGTTTTTACCTCCATGTACCTACTGCATTCCTCAGCAATTCAATATCCTGCCTCCATAAAAGTTGTCGTCCAGGAGCAGTGTAACACTACAGGACATGCTACCAAGAATGGCCCATATCATTTACAGCCTGATTCAGTTCCAGCTGGAGTCACGGGAAATCTTGGTGATAGGAAAGACCAACAAACTGCTAGAGCTGTAATCAGGAAAATGTAACAAGTCACCAGCACCATCCAGAAAGGTACAGAAAGGATGGCCACTTATGCAGGAAGATTCTTTTCTCCTCTTCAAGAATAGCAGCAGCTAGAGTGAGAGAGAGGGAAATACAGAAAGTCTTGATCTCGGTTTACTGAAAGTCAGTGCAAATATATCAACAAAGCTCAGGCAATATTCAGAATTCCACGCGCTCTACAGCTGAGCCTCACAAGCTGTGGCTTGTGGCTCTATTGTTGAAGACTTTTCTTCAACTTCCCAGCTTCTTCTTCTTTACACGTATACATCTGCAACCACACCAGCTACTCGCCTACAACCCTACTCTTTAGCCTTTTCTTCCCCCTTTATTCACTCATATTATACGCCAAGGACAAAACAACAAATGCATGCAGATTCTTATTCCCTCTACTTTCAGTATCTGGGTTTGTTTTTTTTCCTCCTTTAAGGCAGCATCTTTTAATTCCATGTGAACAACTGCTGTGCAACATTATCAAGTCTTCCCTCTGTCTCTTAAATTTGTTTTGGTTTAGGGGAGGTGGTTGTATTGCATATTTGCAGCTAATAATAATAAATCTCTACAGTCAGCAGAAATCTGCTCAAAATCAGAAAAAGCAAACACTGCAATGTATTTCTTTACAGCTAATTTGCTTTTACATTTCACAGAAGGATAAATCCACCTGGGTTTAGGATGTTTACATTTGGATCTCAACAGTTTACTTAGAAAATGTTGTAAATGGGAATTTTTCTTTCCCAGCACTTCACATACAGTACTTGCCTATATATTGAGTTATGCGTGTCTAGTTAGATAGAGATGATGATACAAAAGACTTGGAGCAATCAGCAAATATTTTGAGAGCTTTAAGATCATGTGAAGGACGAGAGCCACCACTGAGTTTTATGATTCACTTGGTAAAATTCGCAGTGACTTGCATGGCAGGTTTTGGCATGATACCAGCAGATACCATATCTGCTGAAACACACCAGGTAGTTCAAAATACTTTGGATTTTACTTAATATACTATGATTTGGATTGGAAATTAAAATTTGCCTGAAATATTTTTATTAAACTCATTACAACAATGTATGCCTTTAGTGCATTTGCCTTCCTGTAGACCTAAGAGAAATAGTATGGCTATGTCTTTGGGAGAAGGTTTTGGTTGATGAAAAGTAATGTTCATCCCATAAACACCCGAGCCCTGCTTCGCTCATACGGCTATTCCTAAGAAATGTGAATCTCTCTGAGGGCAGGTGAGGATCTTCTGTTTATAAAAACTACATCCAGTGAGGAACCAGAAAGCATACCAGGTGAACCGGGGCCAAAAATTGTGACCAAATGTTGAATAAAGAAAACTCGACACATATTTGCTCTGGACAGCATACAGATACCCATAGATATGCTTTCTGAACATACTTATAATAAAGTATAATGAGATTTTTGGAAGCTGGAAAGGGACTCAGAAGCCCAAACCTCATTACATCCCATTCCTTCAAAAATTATCCTTCACCATTATGGTGAACATACAAATACATTTGTAAATACCAAAAACTCATTCTGGACTATTCGGTAGTTAACGTCAGCTTAAAACTGTTTAATAAAAAAATTGCAATCAGAATTGAAGAAGCTCTATTTTGTCTACCCCTATACATCATTTATATTATCTCCAATTTGCAGCTCTGCTTTGCAGTATGCTATTCCAAATTAAACAGCTTGCATACCGTACCTCTGGCACGCAGATACTACAATTACAGCTGACAGGTATGATTCTACTGAAAAGAGTTTCAATTCAGAGAAAAGTTAGGGTAATATTCACATTTTCCAATTCACAGTGTAATGGTTTCCCTGCTCACTTTTCTTCAGCGAAATGTAAGGAATAATGCTTGAATAATCTAAACCTCCACTACACAAAAAACCTAAGGCCATTCTCAGAGTAGCAGGAGAATGGGAGAGCAGCACCTGTTGAATGCTTTCTCTATTTAAGTATATTAGCAATTAGATGTATTTCTTTAGTTTAAATTAAATGTACGGCTCTACATTCTACTCATGAAGGGCTTCCTCTCTTCCCTTCCACACTCCCATACCATTAAAATCTAGTGGTTTCTTTTTTTTCCAGTGGGGGTAAGGAGAGGCGTGTAGCAGATGTTTTATTTGTGAAATAATCTGATTGGTCTCTACTAGAGGTAAACTCATATAACAAGGCATCCCTGTTATGTGAATATCTTTGTATACCAGTAAGTGATAATAAAGATACTGTTTCTTAGTTCTGTGTGCATATATTCAATTTACAGAACAGACTTGATTGGAGAAATTTTAAAAAATGGTCTGATGTTCAATAAATATGCACGATGTTCTGGAAGGAAGAAGTCCCTCAAAAGGTGTTAATCCTTCACTGTGTATCGAGATAAATGGTATTGCACTCCTCACTGATTACACTGAATATATGGCTGTCGGTGTTTGATACTGTATTAACGGCTTTAATACTATTAACGTACAATTAATTAGATGTCACTAATACACTATGAACAAAGAATTACAGTGGGTTGGGATTTGGTTTGGGAAGTGAAGGAATAAAAGAAATACTATACAGCCCTGAGTAATCACCAGTAAGGGGCAAATGCAAACTTACGTACACATTAGGCCTCAAGGTTACTAATAAAGTCCACAGCTCCACGGTAAGTGTCATATAGTGATATCTAAAAATATATACTCTGGATTAGGCAGCTGTGAATTTTCTTACAAGATGACTGCAGACTTCTCAATGAACTTAGTTTGTATGGTAAGTGCATGTGAAATATAAGAAAAACATTTGTACATTAACATTAACCAATATCCATGGGGCTTCCTTTTGGTACACAGCAGTTCACATGTTTGGGCCTACAGCCTTTCCCTTTATTTTCTGTCAGTCTAGAATGAACGTACTAATTTTGTGCTAACACGCTGTATTTTATTTATTAAGGTCCCAGGGGTTGGGCTTTTTTTTATTATTATTTGGCTTTGAAAATGCTTATGAAGCTAAAATATATTTTTGAAAGTCTAGCTTTCTGTTCTCTTTTAGAGTCTTACTTTTGAAACTGTGCAAATGCATTCCTAATTCTTTTTGTCTGTGTCACACTACATGCATACCATATTGCTTATCCAGTACTAGGAAATCATTTAACATTTCTAAGGACAAAAGTACATTGAATGATACTTAGCAACATAAATTAGAATAACCGAAATAGTAAAATGATTAGATACAAAACAGCATAGTTGCCAACATATATTGGGGCTATTTCCGTACAGCTTGCCATTTATATATAAAGCATACATAAATGGCTATTTTTTATCCTTTTCAGCAAGACATATTTTAAAAGGATGGTTAGAGCATACTAGTTTACCTATTCATGTACAGAAGTACACTGGGAAAGGGAGAGGTTTACATATCATTTACCATAGCAGGATACTGTTAAAGGATAAATTCTCCCTCTAAGATGGTGGCAACTATTTTTTCCCTATAGATAAAGTGTTCATGGAAAATTTAAACATCTGATTCAATGCTAGGCATTTTCTTATACACACGTCTATTGCTACAGGAATTTAAAACCCTCGGAGTTGAGTACAAGCTATTCCTATTTGCAACGTAAGGCAAAACATGCTCTGAAATGTACATGTCATTATGGATCCGACCATCCCTGGAACTGTATGATGCTGTAGACTGTATGGATGACCTTAAATAATTATCATTTCTTCCTCTTGTTGGCAATGAATGTTTATAAAGATCAGCCGGACTTCGCCTAAGAGATAAGTGCTGGTCATCACGATAGGAGTGCAGGAAGGGATTATCATCTGAGTGAACAGGATACAGGGACTTGCTCCGCTTACTGTCCTCTAGAGCATGAGTTAAAAGTGAGGCCTTGTTGCTCAACAGTTTGCTTGAGGGAACACTAAACATGCTTGCATATGGACTACTTTGTAGAAATTTCTCTCTTTCTTTCAAGCTTATACTACGAGAAGGTCTTCCAATATCCATTTCCCTGGCCTTATCAGCGATATTATCAAAAGAATGTTGCCTGCTAATCCTCAACTTATTTTTTTTATGATATTGCAGAGCATTGTTTTGTGACCAACTATGATCATAGACTTCTTCAGGAAGTGATAAGTTCGTTGTATCCTGCAGCATCTGATCTTCTTCAATATCATAGAGGTTCCCCATCCGCAAGCATGCGTCGCATTTATAGGGAGATCTGCCTGAATAGTGTCCCGCGTAAGTGGGCAAATTGGAAAGACAGCTCCTGCAGTGGGTGGAATTCTGTCTGTATCTATCGTTCATGTCACCTAGGGAAGCATTTTTATCTTTTAAAGTGTAGTGCTTTGCATAAAGTTTATACTGGTCGTTATTTGGAAGACTGTCTTCATTATGCAAGGGAGTCCTGTTTGCGTGTTCTGCTTTCCTGTAGTTGTCATTGTGATCTTGATAAACATCAGGAAACTCTATAGTATCTGGAAGGACAATGTTTTCGATGTACTGGGGTGTGTCCAAGCGGAATCCTGGCTCCTTGTCAGCATCAATCGTGTAGATTTTGTCCCGTGGAGAGCTCGGTTTGGTTTTCAGATATGTCAGTTCCACTTCACTACAGTCTTTTGGGTATTTTGATGCTACTGTCCTTTTTTTAAAATTGTCCTTGGTTTTGTGATGCTTGTTATTGTTTTCAGATTCCATATGGCAAGTAGCTCGGCTTGA
>KZ507896.1:36065-48652 GCA_002844005.1 Limosa lapponica baueri | reverse complement strand
ACCTAACTCCTGGCTATGCTTTCACTGCGAAAAATAGGTTCTCAATGCTAATATGTTTCATACAGGGAAAAATTTAAAGTGTAGTGCTTCATGTATTGTTGTATCGTCCTTCTGATTGCATGGTGGCACTTTTCATGTCTCCATGTATAATATGTGCATGGTTGTCTTTGGGGTTGTTTTTTGTCCCTCATAAAAATCTACCGATGGATGTTTATATTCTAAGCAGATTCTTCCTCTAAATACAACTTAAAAGAAGAAAAAAGCCCACAGTGTTTTGATAGTTGTGGATATAGAACGTTTACTTAGACTGCTTTTCCTCAGTTTATCGGTCGATAAACATACTTTGTTCTTAGAAATGAGAAACCAAAATCCTTTATCTTAATATTTATGAGCATCTTGACTCATGTAAACTATATGTCATCATAATTTGTAACTTGTAACGTGGAATACACTGTGTGAGTGCTTTTAATTTTCTGATGATTCTAAAGATGCAGGGGATTGTTTTTAGAGGGAACGTAGAAAACCATTTGTGGGAATCAGCACAGAAGTGCATTGTTCTTGGCCTGAAGGTTTTGGACTCTGTCCCCAGACCTGCTGTTGGATCTGTTACAGATCTGACGTGATTTGTCTTAAGAGCAGAAGGGTCTAAAATAAATGTAACAGGATGGCATGGGGGTGAGGGGAACACTCAAGTGAATAGGAATAAAATCTTTGTGAAGGTTTGGAAGCTGTTGGCCTCCTGTACCAACAGCTCTGTTTATCTTCTTACAACTATGAGAGGAGAAAAAAAGGTAAAAGTGTATAATGGGAAGACCGCGAAAATAAACTTTTCTAAGTTCTTTTTTTGTTGGTATTGTTCTTCTGTGGCTTTGCGTTACACTGTATGATGGCAGGTTGGCCATTTATATTAATCCTATATCCAATTTGTACTATTATAAATGCAACATGGATTTCATAAGGAGTGTTACTCCCTGCTTCATATGAGCTGCAAATCTCATGTCAAATGTAATTGCTTGTGATAGAGCAGTGTCTTTCAAGAGGATGTCCAGTTAATTTACAAACTTCAAGGGGTCTGACCAGCCACTGCGATTACGTTGAATCTGTGGGAACTTTCCTTACTAGCCTGCAGATGAGGGCTTTTCATGGTAGAAGTGGTATTGGGAAAGTAAGTTTTGCAACTCCAGGGGGACTGATAAAATTAAGCAGCGTGGATGGGTTGTTTGAGCTTCTAATATCTGCTAAAGACAGCTAAAAGGGAGGGGATGCCCCTGACTTTGGTCTCCACGTACTTAGGGATAGTCTTGTTCCTTGCTCTGTTTAGTGTCAGAAGATGAAAGAATTTGGTTTGCCTTCCTTTTTGAAAACATCTTATAGTTTTGCCTTAGATTTTTTCCTTTTGTTACAAGGTGTTGCCTTTTTAGTCAGTTTTGAGCTTCTTTAATTTTTAGTTAGTAAGTTAACACTATTAACCTTAATTTCCTCCTGATCATTCAAAGTATTTCAACTAAGCCTTGGGCTTGGCAGTTTCTTGTTTACTTGAATCTTAATGGAAAACGAGAGCAACCAGATTATGTACCTTTCCCACTAGAAGTTTTTTAACATATAGCATTTGTATTTAAAAGGTCTGCCCTATACAGTTACTGAACATACGGATTGCAATTGTATCAGCCTTGGTCAGGCTGGAGGAGCAGCTTTTTCAGCTGCTGGTTGATACATTCCAGCATTAATACCAGCTGCCAAAGAACAAAAATTTTGATAGAGTACGGGAGGAAATATTTCATTTTTGGGTAAGCTAGCTACACTGACCAGGGATAAAAGGATCCCTTCTAGATACACAGAGATATATTTTAGCTATACTTGCTGAGTCAAATTTTTTAATTCTCCAAGGTTGCTTGGAGATGCAGTTAAATCTCCATCCTGTTTCAGCGCTCAACCACCCTCATGGTGAGGAGTTTCCTTGTATCTATTTGGAATTTCCCTTGCAGTATCCTGTGACTGTTGCCTGTTGAACTTTTCCTGTGCTTGCCTGAGAAGAATCTGCCTCCACCCTTTGTATAATGCCCCATTACATAGGTGAAGGCAGTAGTGAGCTTCTTTTCTTTCCCAGACTGAGCAAACCCAATTCCCTCATCAGGTCTTTCATGTGTCAGCCCTTTTGCTATTTTAATGGCCTTCCTTTGGACATGCTCCAGTTTGCCAGTACCTCCCGTGCTGCATGACCCAAAACTGTACAGTACTCAAAACGTGGCTTCACCAGTGCCAAGCAGAAGGGAACAATTACTTCCCTTGACCTGCTGTTTATGCTCTTGCTTATGCAGCTCAAACTACAGTTAGTTTTCATCGCTTTAAGGGTGCACTGCTGGCTTATGTTCAACTTGCTGTCAGCTAGAATCTCCAGGTCTTTTTCTGCAGAGCTGCTGCCAGTCCAGGCTGCAGCTGTAATGCTGTGTAGGGTTTTTTCCTTCCCAAATGCAGGACACATTTGTCTTTAACTTTATAAAGTTTCTGTTGGATGCTTCCTCCAGTTTGTTGAGGTCCCTCTTAATGGTGGCTCTGCCCTCCAACATGTTGACTGCTTTCCCCATTATATATAATAACATATATTTTATATGTATCACATATATAATAGATATATATATATAAATTTGCTGAGGATGCTTTCTATCCAGCATCTAAATCTGATGGTGATGTTGCCCAGTATTGACCACTGAGGAATACTGCCTCAACCCAGTTGGCTGTTAGACTTAGTTATTGACCAAAATTCTTTGAACCTCATGGTCCAAGGAATTTTTTATGCACTTTTTATGTCTGTCTCATCAGTTTGAGAACCAGGATGCTATGGAAGATAGTGTTAAAGTCCTGCTTAAGACAAAGCAACTGACAACCACTGATTCTCCCTGGTCCTTAGAGCCACTTATTTCTTCAGAAAGCAGTCAGGTTGGTTGTACATGGTTTGCCTTTGGAAGTCTGTTGTCTGATCCCAGACACATTCACGTTCGTTGTGCCTGGAAATAGCTTCCCCTTAGTACTTTCTCCATGTTTTGTACAGCAAATGGGGTGAGATTGACTATTGTCTAGTTTTCTGGATCCTCTATCCTCTCCTGCCCCCACCTTGCTTTTCTGTTGGATTTTGTTTGCTTGTTTTCTTTTCTGTTTGGTTTTGTTTGTTTGTTTTTAAATTACCTGTTTCCTGTCATAGGCAATTACCATGACTTTTCAAAGATGATAGCCAGCAGGCTTCCAGTGGCATCAGCTAACCTTCTCAGTACCTTGAATGTTTCCTATCTGGTCCTACATACGTATGTAGGTCCAGCTTACCTAAATAGTCTTTTAACTTGATAGCTCCTCAAGCTTTGCTACTACATGCAGAAGCCTGGGAAGCCTGATAGCAGATCTGGCTGGTAAAGACCATGCCTAAGGTGTTGGGTACCTCAACTTTTTTCGTACCTTTCATCACTAGGTCGCTTCCTGATTTACCAGGTGAATTACACTTTCCCCAATCTGTCTTTTGCTGATGGTTTACTTGTAGAAGTGTTTTTTCTTGCTTTTCACATCCCTCTTCAATATCAACTCCAGACAACTCCAGGCCTCCCTAATTTAGTCTCTGCTGGCCCAGGCAGTGTGTCTGTTTTCTCCTCCAGTTGCCTGTCCCCGCTTACACTTTACATATATTGCTGTTTCCTTTAAGCTCAGTCAGCGAGGAGTCCCATGTACTGGGACTGGCCCCAGCAGCCCTCCTGCTGTGCCTGCTGATTTTCTTGCATGTTGGGAAAGCTTATTTTTGTGCTCTGAGAAGAGAGTTGAAGAAGATGCCTGGTTGTAGCTTCCCAGGGCATTCTCCTTACCATTCCCTGAGCAAGCCCCACCTCTACTCTTGTGAGTCCAGAGTCTTTAGTCTGCTTCTTTCCTTCCTTTCTTTACTCAAGATCTTACACTACCATTTCACCATTTTTTCATCCGAGGCTGCTTCATCTGAAGCTCATTGTACACATGAGCAGTTCTTCCTTATTCACAAGTACCAGATCCCATGCAACCCCTCCCATGGAAGCCTGTTCAGTGCTGGCATTGAAAATTGCTCCCAGTGCGTGTGAGAAATCCCCTGGGTATTTCCCACTCTGCTATGCTGCCCTTCCAGTAGATGTTGTATGATTTAAGTCCTCCATGAGAACAATGGGCTCTGAATACTGGAAAACGAGCCTACGGTGATGTTTCGTTTATCATGGTAACTGAAAATAAGTTTTCCTTAACTAATTGTATTAAACCACAAGAAGGTGCTGCAAAGATATACGTATGATATTTTGATTCTATTTTGAAATGGAACACTTCTATCCATTTTGAATCACTGTTATAGTGCAGTCACAAATACTAATACAGCTGATGTCCACAGTGCAGCTAATGAGGTAAAATATCCTGGGTTTATATAGCATAGATAATTTGGTATCCATAATAGTTGTTGATAACTAATGAATTTGCAAGTGATCAGAATAATTTTTCTTTCTTTTCTCTGTAAGATTTCTAGTTTCTAATTACCCTGAGGTAATTAATGTGCAACTACATGAAATATTGCTTCAGATTGCACTGAATGGTTGTCTTACATTGAGGTCATACAAATAATACTTGCATTTATATATGTGCCAGAAACAACAACTTTTTTTTTTTTTTTTATTTTGAAGTGGCTCATAAGAGAAGATCTTGTCCATTCATCAATATTGTATTTTGCTTCTTAGTAATTGGTGACAGTGTGCTTCTTAATCTGTTTTAGTTGGAAGATGGGGAAGAAGAGCCGAGTAAAAACTCAGAAGTCGGGTACAGGAGCCACAGCGACAGTATCTCCAAAGGAAATGTTGAATCTAATTAGTGAGTTATTGCAAAGTAAGTTTCGTTTTTATGCCTCTCTGGGTAAAGGGATGGTGTGCAGGCCACTCAAAATGTTCTCTTGTTGAAGCCAGTGAATTCTATTTATTTCCTGTAAGTGGCCAAGCTTGCTATTTCAGCCTGCTTAACATAGCATAGTATGTATCTATTAGTACCTACCTGTGATAGTATATACCATTATTGGCTTATTTAAATGTGTATGAATTGGACATACAGTATTTCTGGCAGCTTTTGGCTTTAGAGCTCAACACAAGCATAAGTACTGGGTGAGATTAGATTTAAAATAACTACTATAGATAACCTGAAATTGAAACTTTGTAAAAAATATTTTCCTTTAAACCTCAAGAATTGCACTATTTCTGCTTATCATTTGAACAGTGCTTTGAAGAGATATTAGAGTAGAGGAATTAACTGTGGGAAGCAGGAATACAACTCGCTTGAACTGCACTGATATTTTTATTGCTTAAATAAATTTTTGTTGTTGTTGCTATTTGGAAACTTTTCGTAGTGCTTAGTTCTTGTGTATAGACCAAAGGTTTCACATGTTGAGGAACTTGGAACTCCTCCATTATTTTTAGTAAATATGAAAAGCAGAGCATAATTTCATATGATGGTGCTAAAATACTGTTCACTCTTTCAACTGCCATTAGTAAGTGTGCTGAGCTACACTTCTTGTTGAAACCCAAGTCCAAATTTTCATATCCTGGACACATCTAAATGTTGCTTTAGAAAATTAGAATTTTTCTTTAGGATTGCTCACAAAGAGGAGACAGGGAGTTGGCAGAGCTGTTTGATGCTTATGCTACGATTGGCCTCTGCTTTGCTACCAAAAATAAAACGTAGATCTAATTTTCTAAGCAAAGACAAGTATCAGCTGTTCTTTTTGTCAAGCTTCCATATTTTATTCAATGCAAAGATTTTTTCAGATCAGTTGAGCAAGGTAATCTTCAGCTGTCCACTTGGATTTATGCGGCTTAGATCAAGAAATCCACATGCTGGCATTTAGCATATTGTCAGAGACACTGTGGATATATTCTAAAGCTAGAGCTTGGCTAAGTGTTCCTTTGCTTGTCCTTCCAGTACTCATGCTTCTATGAAAACCGTATTGACTAGGCAGGTCAAATGTATGTACCAGCAAATTTCTCAACTGTTTAAGGTAAGGTCTGTGTATTATCATCTGCTTTCATTGCAGCAAGAGCAATGGTGAGCAGGCTAATGTAGCAGAGTGTTTTGCTTGGATTATTGAAAATAGAGACTATCTACTTAATGGTCTGGCTCTTTACCTCTTTTTTCTTCCTAGCTTTTTAAACATTTAATGTTTCCGAAATCTGAAAGAATATCAAAAAAAAAAAGAAAGAAAAGAAAAGAACTTGAAGCAAATATTGCTGTGAAAATTTTAAAAGTATCTATTAATTACATGCAAAGGAACAGGATATTTATAGCAGTGGAGGTTATAGTGTTTACCATGTAAACATGTTTGAAGGACAAGCAGTACTAAGGTTCAGTTAAAGTTGCTATGAAACCTTTTCTCCTATGTTAAAATGTATATGTATACACACTTTACTAAAGAAAACATTTTCGTATGGTATTTTTATTTCCAGAATGCAGCAGTCCTACCCCGGGTCCTGGTAAGGAATGGGAAGAATATGTACAGATTCGTTCGCTTGTTGAGAAAATCCGCAAAAAGCAAAAAGGTAAATGTGAAAGACGGTAAGATAAGGGTGCCTCAGGGTATTGATTTGCCTAAAGAATTGTCTGTTGACAGCTAAAAGGGATATTTTCTTTGTTGTTGGTATATAAATACCATGCAATCATCATATTATTTCAGGATAAAATTCTTACTTCTCTGACATGCAGTTGCTTTTTACACTTGCAAATGTTTCTGAAATTTTCTGGTGGGCATGACTACTGGCATTAACCATTTTAATACTGATAATTCTGCGTGAATATCACAGACAAGTGATCTTGTGATAATTCTGTTTGATAAGTAGAAAAAGGAGCTTGAGATTGTGATGAAAATCTGAAGGGCAGGACTAGAAGTTAAAATAATTTGAGAATATAGGCCTTTTTGATTCCTGATGGCAGAGTCTGCCTCTATAAATCTGAACATTTTGAATTTAATTTTGTAACTATTTTATTTTAACCTGAACACTTTGCTGGGCGTGGAAACAGTTTCCACAATTCAACATCATGACATTAAATTATATAAAAAATACATATGTATAAATGCCCAAAATAAATACATCAGTTATCTATCAGTTATAAATCAAGCAAATAATTAAAATAAAGAAATGCTTATGGTACCACAGTTAATGTGGGGGTTTATTGTCAATTTTTTTAAGTTTAAGGTATACTTATTTTTCAGATTAAAACAGTTTTCTTCTGGTATGTTCTGCAACAACTCACTGTTGTTGATACTGTATTTTCATAGTAGCTTTGTTTTTATTTGGAAGTATGCTCTAAAAAATGCTTTTTCTGTAATTTTGTTAAAAGTAACCTTTTGTTTATGACTTGTATTTTAATGGCAGAGAAATAACAATTCTTTCTTCTCTAATATTTATATGGTGACGCTAAAAAAGCCAGACTGCATTTAAAATAGAGCTTGGGTGGTTCGTGTACTTGCTTGAAAAAGCAAAATACTGTACTTAGAGGCTTGAAATGTCCTTTTCGTACTTGTTTTTAATCATTTTGACTAACACATAAGAACCTTATTTCATGGAAGGGCTTATAAACCTCTGAACATCAGTTATTTGCAGAGGGCATAAGGAAGAATACACGGTACTGCTGAGTGACTGCATTTTGTAGTTCTGTGGAGGTGAACTTGAGTTATTGTTTTGCTGTCCTGTGACATCTATAAACGTATGGTACATGTCCTGGGGTTTACGATGTAATACCTGTGTTAGAGTAAAACATAATTCAGGCTAATAAGAGCAGAGATAGCGTTGGGGTTGGGTTATACACTGTATCTTTCATCTGTGCCAGAAAGATCGAAACATTCATGGGGAAAATGGCTGCTGGCGGAAATGGTAGAATTAGTATAATAGTATTATGTTAACAGAGAATATTCTTTTCCTTGAAAGATGCAAAACCGAACAACTACAGCACTGTTGACATACAAATGGCTTTTAATGTAACATTTTTACATAGATTGTAAGTATGAATAGTATGGTGGCTTTCAAAACTATTTTTTAATGGAACATAGTAATTTATACTATGCAGTTTTCTAGCTTAATAAAAGCTTTAAACAATTAGCAACGGAAGTATATATTGCTTTGGGGAACTGTAAGATGTACAATTGAATATATATTGCCTAAAGTGTCATACTTTGTGCTTTTCTTGAATAGAACACTGGGTTGCAGAACAAGGACTAAAATGATCTGGATTATAGAAAACTGTTAATTTGAAAACTGAGTATTTTATTTTTGAAAATTTTTCCTTGTTTGACTCATTAGCAAAATTTTAAATAAAGCGAATATTCCAAAACAGATTTTCATCAGTATAGCTATATTTTGTTCAGTATAGAAATAAATTGTTCCCCAGTAGTGCCCGTGATTTAAAGGAGTCACTCTTCTCTTTAATTTGGAAAAATGTAGGAAGTATTGGACCATATCATATATGAAGAACAGACGTAGAATTTCAGAGGTGCTTACAGAATGCTTCCAAATACAAGCTGGATGCTAAAAGCTTACAGTAGCCCTATACAGTAGTCAGTGTTGGAAATAAAAAGAGCAAGGTCCTGGACAGTATAAACACCTACCAAGTCCTGTAGAAGCTATGTAACTAGTCTTACTAGATTTGTGAGGCCTCAGCTCTGAGTATATTCCACAGAAAATAGCATCCTGAAGGGAGTATGAAATAAAGTATGAAATGAAATGCCAGCTTTAAAAAAAAAAAAAAAAAAAGCCAAAACACTGTGCACCACATTCTCATGGCATTCAAAAAAATACTTTATCAATAGCAAGTTTTTATCCTGCATCATCAAAGACTGTTGTTTTAGATGATACTTGCACTTCTATTTTAACTGCAGATTTGATTGGTTCTGGGGCTTGAAACATGTGATTTGGAGAGGGGGGAATACTTCAAATACAGTAGTGCTACTTTTTAAAAATTCTTCAATCTAAAGATGTATTTATCACCTGTGTTTAACCAAAATATCTTTGAATGTAAGCAACTTGCTGATGACGTTTTGTCACTTGTAAAATGGCCTGAGTATTTCAGGGGAGTTTGGACACTTTTAACGTGATCTGAGTCTAGAGTTTGGGCTGAAGAGAACAAAGGCAAAGAGGCAGGAAAGGAGCTGGCTGAGGGTAGCCAGGAACTATAATGCTTAGGTTCAAATCCAATGACATTAGGGGGGAAAGCTGAGGAAATGAATGAGGCTTGCGATTTCGCCAGTGGGCCGCGGGCCTGTTGGAGAAGTAAAGTGTAAAAATTTGGACGAGCTCTGTGATGTCAGGAGGCTTGAGATCTGCTTAACATCATTTCCAGTGCTGAATTAATGAAATTCCAGCTTGCCTCTCTAATTCCTCCTTGTGTCTGTATTAACATGTTGTGGTGATTGCATTTATCATCAATATTAAGCTGGCAAATATTTTCACTCAACTTATTTGAAAGAGGAAGAGGAGGGGAGCTTCATATTTCATCACAGCTTGCTTTAGGTGGTTGTGTTTTTAAGATGACTGGTAAGCCAATTTGGCAGAATACTGAAGTTGATGAAAATTGGGTACATTTGTATGCTATTGCGTAACACTTAACAAAGACCAGTTCTGACTCAGCTACTTCAAAGCAGAACTGCTGTGGGATTGCAGATAGCTTTTTACATGTGGTTTTATATTGAACCTCTTTATCTTTCTAGATCCTCTTATTTCTGTATTTGTTTTTTAACAAATTGTGTATATAGGTTTGTCTGTTGTCTTTGATGGAAAAAGAGATGACTATTTCCCTGAATTGATAAAGTGGGCAACTGAAAATGGAGCGTCCACAGAGGGTTTTGAAATAGCTAACTTTGAAGAGGAGGGGTTTGGTTTGAAAGCAACAAGAGAGATAAAGGTGAGCATGTGAACATTTGACTTAGATTAGAAAATCGTGTTTGGAATGTAGCTGCAGAGCTCCAAAACACTCACCACCTTCCCTTTCCCCCTTTGACTGCTTATGAAACTGCTATTCTGAAATGCTCTCAACTCTGCATACTTGAGAAAAAAACTTATTGATAAAATTGAGTATTATTTTTGATAACTGTTGGATAGTACTGTGAATTTTTAATCAGGTTTTTTTCTTTTTTTCCTCTCTGTTGTCTATACTGTTTGCCTAATCACCGGAGTATTTTACCCCATTGATGTATCCCGCTCTTCTATGTTTTCTAACCATGTAGTCTCTTTTATGTCCCTTCTTTTAAAGCTGGGTCTTTTTGCCTCAGAGGTATTTGCGATACTTATTTTCCAGTGAAAATGAAAAAAAAAAACAACAAAATTACCTGATAATTGTAAAGAATATCTTTTGATCATGAGATAAGGAATATAGACACACAGCTAGCTAACTGTTTAAAAGTAAGCATTTAAGATTGCCTATTTCCATGCCCATTTTACAGATGGGGAACACCTTTGAAGGACAATCAGCTATTGCAGAAAGAATACTCGAAAACAAACGTATTATTTTTCATTTTAGGGCTTTAGTAGCACATAGATAATAAGGCTAGCACTACTGGTGCTAGCCAGTACTGGAACCTGAATGGTTCTTCTAAAATAAGAATGGGCAATGTGAAAAAATCTCTACTGGGAGGAAATATTTGATCACATAATCAATAACAATATAATGTACCAGTATAATGGTAGCTTTGAGGTTGTGTGGGCAATCTACATGTTAGCAGTTCCAAACTGAAGCACTTTATTTTGTAATCTAAGTGTCTTTGTTTTAAGCTTTGTGTAATGCAGATTGGGGTGTTTGGTTGCCACAAGATGAAACATACCATGTTTGTTTAATTTGCAGTGGAAAAGAAGGAAGAATTTTGATTCAGAATAATTTCAATTTTAAAAAAAATAATGAAAACAACCTGTAATTTAAAGATGATGTATATTTGAAACACTTGGCATATCATATAAATGCTAACTGACCTTCTATACATTTTTTCTTTTCTGCAGGCTGAAGAGTTGTTTCT
Organism: Limosa lapponica baueri; assembly: GCA_002844005.1. Taxonomy (NCBI): domain Eukaryota; kingdom Metazoa; phylum Chordata; class Aves; order Charadriiformes; family Scolopacidae; genus Limosa; species Limosa lapponica. The sequence goes on along the minus strand of KZ507896.1, from coordinate 37,623 downwards.
GTGGGTTCCTAGAAAACTGTTGATGACAGTTGAGTCAGCTAAAAATTCAGTATTAGGTAAGAGCTTAAGAAAGTTCTTAAGCAAGAAGTTGATATGTATGATGTATGGGACCATTCAATAGGAGACTTTCTTTTTTTTTAGCTGATCTCCTTTATTATGGGACTTGCTTATCATGCCAACCGTCACGTTTGGAATACCTAGAAGCTTGAAGTGTCAGTGGAAAGAATTTAAATTTCCGTTTTGTTTCTGGCTGAGTGCACTAGATATTTTCCAGAAGTGTGTGTGTTATTTTGAACAGATATCATGTAGCTTGTATAACACTTGGAGATAAAATGTTCTGAGGTACTGAGAGTATTGTTCTGGTTTCTTCATGTCTTCCTTCATGCAATTGTACAAACGGCATTTACTGTGTCAAATAACTTGCAGCATAATACAGTGTGGGCAGCTAAATATTTTAGAAACCTGAAAAGCCTTCTTTTGGTTGAACATTTTTAGGTATTATCTGATCATGTTCATTAAAGTAAATCTCGGGTAATATTTCCCATGGATAATTAATTTAGTGCCTCACCTTTCTGGGTTAATTCAGGATCCCTGTATTCTCAAGATCGAATTCTTCAAGCAATGGGCAATATAACATTGGCTTTCCATCTTCTTTGTGAGCGAGCCAACCCCAACTCTTTCTGGCTGCCCTACATCCAGACGCTCCCCAGTGAATATGATACCCCTCTCTATTTTGAAGAAGATGAAGTGCAGTATCTTCAGTCAACTCAGGCCATACACGATGTTTTTAGCCAATATAAAAATACAGCTCGGCAGTATGCCTATTTCTACAAAGTTATTCAGGTAAGCATCTTAAATGTGGTGTATATAGTATATATCGTTCTCATGATGATTATTGAGGAAGGTATGAAAACAGTGATGCTAAATAACAGAGCAAGTGTATTGCTCTTAAATGTTTGAATCATTAAAGCGATTTCCTGCTGTTTTATAAACTTCTGTTAAAATTTCACAGTTCAGTAGGCTTATGAATATCTAAGAATGTGTTTAGTTGGTTGAGAGGAGTGATTACTGCCCTTTGTTTGGCATTGGGTGAGGCTTCATCTGGAATACTGTACAGTTTTGGGCCCACCAGTACAAGAGACATGTTGACAAACTGGAATGAGATCAGAGGAGGGCTATTAAGATGTCATTTGCTTCAGCCCTTTATCCATACAAGGACAGAGTGAGGGAGCTGGATTTGTTTATTCTGGGGAAAAGGAGATAAGGGATGATCCAATTATTGTTTTCAAATTGCTACTGTTAGCCAGACTCCAGAAGTTTGCCTGTGGGAAGTTGGGGTAGATGACCTGCAGAGATCTGCAACCTATGCCTCTAGGACTCTTTGAAAAATATATAGTTTTCAGTAAACAAAGTAAAATTATAATTGTTAATTGATGTAGAATAAAACCATTGCATATGTTGCATTTCCAATGAATGTGGATTAACTGTTGTTTTCTATTCTATGTAACATAATTATTTTGATTGCTTTCAAATACAAAGATAAACCCATCTGGTAACA
>KZ507896.1:8229-21349 GCA_002844005.1 Limosa lapponica baueri | reverse complement strand
TTATGTACAGCGTTTGTGTGTCAGAAACATCCACATTCTTAACTTGCTTTTTTAGAAATTAAGTACATTTGAATGTGATGTTATCTTTCTAAGCAATTTCTAGTCCTTCTGAAAGTCTAATTCTGTATATTAAATAGTTGTTAGTAGTGGAGTCAGTGGGAGTTAAAATTATTTTGACCTTTTGGTGATGTTCTTCCCCTCTCCCCCTCAAAAATCCCCACAACAAGCATATGTATTAAGTCCAGAACATAGTGAAACTAAGATTATTTTTTTCTTCTGGCATTTAATATTAATTTTTTGTCTGAAATAAAATAAAAATGAGATTCTAGAAAATACTGAAATGCTAAGCTTTTCTGAAGATTCTTAAGTTTGAGTGGGTAGCTGGCATTTCCTTTGCTTAACCTGAGTTAGAAGAGTTTTGAATGATGTCTATATGCTAAATTATGTTATACTTTCTTCATTCTTTTTACCTGCATATCTGTATGGGGTATTGGGGTTTTTTTCTTCTCTATTCTGCTAAGTAGAAAATTGAGCAATACTGATCTAAGCCAAAAGCTGGCAAACTGAAGGGCAGCACTTACCAAAATACCATGCGTGTGTTGGGTGATGACTCTGGTTTCCAGTTCATGCAGTACGTAAGCTTTTTAGGGAGGAAGGGGAAAAATACCTCCTGGCTCTTCCAAGGGTTGGCACACAGATGGGAGCTGCTGCTGCCAAGCAGGAGCTGTGAACGGCTCTGAAGGCTGAGGCAATAGCTGACCCCAGGTTTGGGCTCTGTGGTGAGGTATGTGTGTGCAGTGAAGGGCTGGGGAAGCAGAAGGTGACACGGGAGCAGGTCCTGGTTGAGGTAATGGAAGGTATGAAGATTCTGTTGCAAAGAGTGCACAAGAGGGGTGGGATTCGAATCCTGGTTTGGGAGTTGGTCTATGGGCATGTCTTGGAAACCTGGGAGCTGCTGCTTCTCCTGCAGGTGGTATTGCCTTCTAATGTTACTACAGACAGAAAACTGAGTTTGAAAACTCCCAGCCTAAATGACTGCTTCAGGTTGGACTACGGCCAATCATATATTGATGTTTTGAACACTGACCACCTAATGTTTTTAATTTTTGTAGATGGGCGGTCTCCTCTGTTATGACACGGCAGAACCAGATTCCAACAGAAGATGGTTCCAGAGTTACATTGGCTTTAATACCTTTATGGGACATGTGTAATCATACTAATGGACTGGTAAGGATTTCTTCAGTGTTGCTGAAAGGCTTTAGGGCTTAAGTATTAAGCCTTTCAACTGCTGTACAACAGTTTAATAACACTTTTCATTATGCTTCTTAATACAGGTATTTTATCTTCCCAAGTGACCCTGAAAAACTAATATCTGAAAGAAAGATTTGTCAGTATTTAAAATGTCTTATGATAGCTTTTCAGGGAGAACTTTCTTCATCTAGATTAAACATAGAGGTGATTGCATACTTGCATACAGTTATATCCTATATACATATAATGTCCCTCTAACAGTTTTCAGTTACATGATGCCTTTTTTTTCCAGGCAAGTTTGAATATTCCTCTGACATGGAGTTTTGTTTCTGGTGGGTGGAAAAAGATTCACAGTACTGGACAGATTTGTTCCGAGAATAGGAAAGCAGACAATGATGGAGGTTGCCTCTTGTAGCTACCACTAGGGAAAGGGGTTAGAAATTTGCTACTAAGAAATACTGCCTGCTCTCCTAACCATGCCCAGAGAGCCTTGTTATGGAGATGGCAACAACAAGAACAAAGCCTAGTTCAACAAAAACAGTACATCTGTTAGTACATCAAAGAAACAAAATGCAAAAATACTACTTTAGGGCATATTAAACATTTAAAAGGTGACATATGTATCTAGAAAGTTAGACCTGCTGACATTTTGGCTTACGTGAGCTAGTTCAGAAGATAAGGTCTTTATTTCATTAACAGGCTAGTTAATGTTGAAGTGGGGAAATGGAAACCCATAGGAGGATGGTTTATCAATGTTATTTAGCCAGTCTCACATGTGCGTCAAAATTCATACCCTCTAATTGCATTTCCAGTAGATGGTATTATTTATTGTTAGCAGTGAATATGATGCTGCTATTCAAATTGTAAAGCAAGTTGTTTTTCACTTGACATTTAGCTAATTTATTGTTACTGTGACTGTACCAAGTACACCAAGGTAGGATAGGCTACAAAGTTGCAAGTGTTTGGTGGGATTTTTTAATTTATTTTTCTCTATTAAAATGTGATTATGTGGTGTTCTTTAACAGTGATTCTTGCCTTTCACTATTTTTTATGCAATCTCATAACTTTGATTTAGCAATAAAGCTTGTATGAGAATCTCCACTGTAAAGAAAATTGCTTAAAATTCAGAAATGTATATTTCTGTAATATGTCTTAGTACTTCCTGTACCCCTTTCCTGCTGGGCATCTCTTTCAGATGCTTTTGCAGAGACTTGTCTGTATTCATTAGACAACTTGTAATGAATGCCTTCAAAGTTGGGATCAGAGGAAAGAGGAAGAGAATTAAGGTTCTGGGAGGGAAAAAATTAAGTAGCCTATATTAAAAGAGCATCTAGTTATGTCGTTTTAATCATTCAAACTTCTATTTAAATTGATAAAGTAATTTTTATTTTTATTATGCTCTTTAACAATGGGTTTGATATGGAGCCAGCCTCTGGAGCCAAACCTGCTAGTGCAGTGGTATATCAAGGTTGGAAGCATTTTTTTATGCTGAAGTGTATCCTAAAGGGTGGAGGGAGGGGCGATGATGTGCTGAACTTAAATATTTCGAATGTATATGCAGACTTTACCCGCTTGTTTCATAGTTCTACAAAAACTAGTTTAGACGGTTAGATTTAGGAAGGATAGACAACAGTAATATTGATAATGGCCTAAGAATAGCTACTAAACCTATTTCTGTTGCGTGTTAGTTTCCTTGTGCTATTATAAATAGGGAAAAAACCTGCTAAGATAACTGTAAGCTGTCTGTATTGTACTTTATATTATTGTAGAGTGAGATGAGGGTGAGTTCTGCTTTAATCATAGCACATCGCTTCAAAATACATGAAGGGAGTTGTTATTCCATTGCAGGAAAGTAAGAAACAAAAGATGGCGTCGTATGCGCCCCTCTCTGGTCTATTGCAAAGATAGTGCTGAAACACTTCTTGAGTCAATCAGCTACTATAGATCCCTGTTCTTGCTTTATTCCGTAAGGCTCCTTTCCATGAGCTAGATAATAAAATGCTCTTTGGGTTTTATCTGGAGCTAGGTCCATCCAGCTTTTTCTTGCTTCTGACACTATTAATTAGATCAACCTGCCACTAAGAACTATATCAAAATGGTTGTCTTCATGCATTTCTCATTGTTATTCTTTAGTGGGATTGTATTTTGACAGTCAGAGGTTGATTACCAGTTCTGCTAGAGCTTTAAATAAGCTACATTCTGCCTGTTGGGCTGGGTCCATCCTTAATCACTGACCAAGCAGACTATTGCATGCTTTATATACAACTTGAAATTCATGTATCAGTCTGCTTCAGAAATAAAACTGAAGGGATGCAATTTGTCAGCTATCATGTGGGAAGAGAAGTAAACACCCTGTTAATTCTCTTACATGACTGCTATTAAAAGAAAGAGGAAATAGGAGTCTAGCACTCCATTATGCTTTATAGAAAAGCCTTTTAGAAGCACTGCTGGTGTTTTTAGTTTCTCTTTTTTTTTTTTTTTTAAAAAAAAGGCAAAAATAAAAAACAATCTGAAAAAAGAGCAGTACTCTAGTGAAGCATGCTTAAACTGACAGAATCCTTCTCTTAACATACTGGAATTTCCCCAGTCCTTGAAAGCCTCCAGTTCCACAGGCATTTCAAGAAACTGGAACGGAGTTTTCACATTCGGAAGTATTTCATTGAATTTACACACTAAGAAAATTTCAGGACAGGTCAAGTGCTGTCAAGAGTTCACCGTTTTGAATGGAAGTTGCAGGTTTTTTCCCCAAGTTATCTCTATTTGGACTTGGAAGGTACATTTGTCATAGTGAAGGTAAATCCTCTAGCACTTGCAAGCTGCAATTGAGGGTTAAATAACCTTCTAAATGAGAGATCTTAATTAAAAATTGTTCAGTCCAGCATAGCGAATGTGCAGGAATTTCTGTGTTTGAGTACTGCAGCCCGTGTTTCGCAGTAGGGTGTATTGCATGATGCCAGTGTTCTCTTCTGGTGGCACCCACACGCAGAGCAGTTCTGCGAGCTTTCCGCAGGGCCAGGCTGCCCGTGCTCGAGGCTGCCGTTTTGGATTTGCTGCATGGTAGACAAGTTTCCTGTCCTCACTTGGAAAGCACTGTTTTGGCTGACAAATGCCCTCTTGATGATGCAAGCAGCGTAAAACTGTTAACATATAAACCATCGACCAAGCTTTCAAAATGCTGCATGGAGTTCTGTCTCTGGACAAACTGCATCCAAGATAGGAATCAGGGTATACCGCAACTCACATGTGAGTCAGCTTACAAACAAGTATGTTTTCATTTGCAAAGGCTGAGAGAGAATCTTTGGCTGCTTCTAGATTTTTTTCCCAGGCCCAGAGCATATTTTTTCCAGTACTGAATTCAGAATACCGACTGTAAAAGTTGCTTCCTGATTGTTCAGCAGCTTATGGTCCATCCTGTGGCTGCATCTGTGCCTGCATCTTTGGTAATACTATTCAAGAATGTGCTGTTTGTCACTTTAAAAAGTATTATTTTTTTCGGATAGCTTTACTTGTTAGTGTGAGCACTTTATGGTTTCATAACTTTTTTCAGAGAAGCACAGATTTTATCCTCTTCCATTGCTTGCTACCATCAAAAAAATTCTTTTAGCATTTTAAGAGTATTACTTAAGTTTAGATAAAGGGATTATTTGCAAGTAAATTATAATTCTCTGAAGATTGTATCCCCTAAAGATCCAAAGTTATCTAATCCTTTTTCATTGAGAGATCAAAAATGTGCTGGCAGTTGAAGGATAAAGCTCAGCATATAGAGCTGTCAGTGCCTTGCTCCCTTGGGCCTCATGGGGGTGACTGAAAACTCCAGAACTTCATAAGAAGCTGCAGGCTTTAGCATGGGACTGTCTGTGGTCTATGGGGAGGGTACTTTCCTCAGAGCCTTTCATTCACTTCAGGTAAGCTATTTCTTCCCTTAGATTTCTTTAATGCAGAGATTTTTTTTTAAAAAGAGATTGCTCAGGAATCGTAAAACAATTACTACCAGCTATATTATCTTGTCCAGAGAAGGAAATGTATGCAATTGCTATTCTTAATATCTGTTTCCAATAGGACAATGTTTTGTCAGTGGTGGGCGAGATAAATATAAAATGCTAAAGGTGCTTTTGTTACTCTTTCCTTGGATAGATCACTACAGGCTACAATTTAGAAGATGACCGGTGTGAATGTGTAGCGCTTCAAGATTTCAAGCCTGGAGAACAGGTAGTGTGAGCAGTTATCTGCATAATTGTTCTTAATTAATTAAGTTTTGTGGACACTTGGTAACTCCCTAAAAAATTTTAATAGCAGGGTGGTGTGGATTAAGCCCTGCTACATTTGCATTTTATTATGCTGAGCTAATTCTGTGTCAAAATACTACCAAACTAAGCAAGTGCACTTTTTTTAGAATAAGATGTTTTCTGTCACTTGGTAGACCCAACTTTAGGTGAGTTTTGATTCCTCATTGTTTAGAGAACTAAATCACTGGTAAACGCACAGACACTGAGCATGGTATTCTGGATGAGATTAATGAAAGGCCATATCCAAAGGCCCAAAGATAAATATATTTTAGATTTGGGGCGTCATTTTGTCTGCAACAGCAGATTGTATAGTCTTTCTTAAAAATGTTGTTGGTTTATGTTGCATGTTAGTCTCAATTTAAGAAGAGGTTAAATGCAATATATAGTTGCCAGTCATTTTACCCATGTTGCCATTCCCATGCTTAGTGAAAATGAGAAAGGACCTAAAAATGCCCTCCCTCCCTTTCCCACACGCCTGTACACATCGCTTCATCCTAAAACAGAAAGCACCACAGGGTCAGTCTTCCCAAAGATGCATGGAACAGTTTAGAATCCAGTATTTTGTTCAGAACTGCTAAGAAACAAAATGAGTGTTAAAACTAGTGATGCATTGAAGACAGAGGTTCCAGGAGTGCAGGAAGTCTCTGGTGGGAGGGTTCCTGTGCTGTGTCAGCAGCCAGCCCAAGCCCTCAACTGTAGTAGCACTCTGTTTTCCCACTGCTTGTGCGCCTGTAGTCAGCGTGGCCAGAAAAAGAGACATCCTGAAATGTTTTGTAATTCAGTCTTTGAGTTATTACCTTTAGTGTGCTATTTTGCCAGTCTTACACTTAATAATATTTTGATTTTCATTTTTCTTATGTATTGTTACCTTCTTTTTTTAACAAAGATATGTCTGAATAATTTTTTTAAGTATGTCTTTCCAGAGGTATATTTATCCTCATTGCTATGCTGGGGTTTACAGTGATTGTATATTTTTCTTGTGTGGCTCTTAGAATTTGTTATGGTAGTCAAATATTTGCTGTTTTTTTCCAATACTGGTATGATGAGTTAAAAGGGGTCCACAGTTTTTCCAGAAGTGATCCAATTTATAATTTTCCACAGCTGGCAATGGATGTGTCATATAGCTGTTCTGGCTGCTCTCTCCATTTCAATTTTAGAGGCTTCCTCTATTTCGATTTTATTTTAGTAGTTTCAGTTTGCTATTTATCAGATTTTTAAAAAAAAACTTTCTGTGCAAACTTTAACAACATCATTAAAGCACTTTAATTATATAATGCTTCGGTCTTTTAATATACTGTGCAGATGTTATTTCTTACAGTTTCAGCAGGAAGAGGGTATGATCTTTGCTTTTACTACTAAAAAATGTGAGGCAGCAGAAGTCCACAGAGCCTATCGATCACTGGCATTGAATAAAGCAACTTTCTCATTCTGTTTAACTGGCTTTTTTTGTAAAACAGTCTTTGCATGTAAGAGCATACTGTATAACCTACACATGATATGGGACTTTTAGTTTAATATGAGATGTATCACGGTAGTTTTAAAGCTTGAGAGAGTTAGCAGCTCTCTTTTTAATCCCTGCCTTAACATACGTAGGCAGCTCACTTGTTGATTATATGTGTGTGTTAGAGTATAATGTTTACTATAATTTAATATAACACTTAAGCATTTAGTGCTTAGGACTAATAGTTCTAATCTAAAATTGGAAACTAAGAAAGTAAATGCTATTGTTAGCATTGTTGAGCCCTTAAGAGAAAACTGTGCCTCTCTGTCAGCCAGAGAAGAGTGGCAGGTTACATGTACCCAGAGCATTGCTGTGCCCTGGGGTTAAGAAGGGAGTTCTGTAACTGTTGAAACTTTTTTCCTGGTTGACAATTCCACTATCAAACAAAAGGGGAAAATATCCTCTTGATGCGGGAGAAGACAATTGCTACTTTAACCTCGTCCCATGTACTTCATACAGCCTAGCCCTGAATTAAACATTTTTGCAGGTTATATTTAGGAACTTATTTTTTAATGTAAATTAAAGTAACTTATTTGCTTTAGATAAAGAGTTCAGAGTATAACACAAATAACTACTGACTGAACACAGATCAGATATCTCTCGGTGTGATATACTTTAGTATATCCATGCCTTAAGGTAGCATTAAAACAAAAGCAAAGTTGATCCATCAACAGAGTAGGTTACTTTTTTGGGTGGACATACGAGTGAGGAAATGACCCCAGAAACACAGTTTCTTATAATGGGTCTTCCTTGTCTCAGATTTTTTTTTTTAGCCTTTAAAAGGCATAGGATCTTTGAAAACTTATTTCCATGTGCTGATATTTTATGACAGTGTGAGAAAACAAAGTATTTTTATTTTAAAGTATAGAGTAAGAACCTGTTCTCTCCTTTCAAAGTCTGTTACATGGATTTGTTTACATCTACCTCTAAAGTATTTTGCCACACTATATACAGATACCAGAAAACAAAGCGCGTTTCTTTATATAACCAAATATACCTTGTACTCAGAATAGTAACTCTTTCAGGAAATAACTTTCAAATTATGTCAGTTTTGTGAGCTGATCTTAAGCTTTTTTCCTGTCCCTTCACTTCTCTTTTCATCCTTCTAGATTTACATTTTTTATGGCACTCGGTCAAACGCTGAATTTGTGATCCACAGTGGTTTTTTCTTTGATAATAATTCACATGACAGAGTGAAAATAAAGCTTGGCGTGAGTAAAAGTGACAGGCTGTATGCAATGAAGGCAGAGGTCTTAGCTCGTGCTGGTATCCCAACGTAAGTAAAACACAATGCCATGGGGTTTTTAAAACATTTCCAAAGTGTATAGTGTCCAGTAGAGCATTTATAAAGCTGTTCTGTGATAGTTTTCTTAGGTGTAATATTTCTCCTGTTTGTATAGCAAATTAAAGTTGTTGTAATAATATTTACAGAAGTTCTCTGAGCTATATTATCATCTAATTTGGACCATATATAAGGAAAAAAGCCTTTGGTTTAATAACCATTTGAACAAAAACAGAGCAAGGTTTAATTTGAAGCAATCTGTGGTTTTTCTTTCTTTCCTATCCCTTGCAGACATACTACGATGCTCAGTATGTGAACCACAGCATTTTCCTTTAGTCTTTTCAGTCCAGAGGGTACTGTTAGGAGCAGCAGACGTGAAACACTGCATTTTCATGAATTTATTATCAAAGCCGTATAAAAGTAATTATAAGTGTAAAATTGTGCATATAATTGTTCTTTTCAGATACAGGTTAGGGAAGCTTGTCTTTAGTTTGAACTACTATTACCTAATTTTGGAAAAGTTATTTTTATAACAGTGCATTTGTTGTATACTTTGAGGTCTTCTATGTTGAAATAAGTTCAAAGATATGACAATAGAACTTGCATTTACTGTTGCTGTTTCTTTTATTAGTTCTAGTGTTTTTGCCTTGCACTCCACTGAGCCTCCAATCTCTGCCCAGCTTTTGGCTTTCCTTCGAGTGTTTTGTATGAGTGAAGGTAAGATGTTTTATAAAGATAACCTAATTTATGTTTGTTTTGGGGTTGTTTTTTGTTTGTTTGGTTTTTAATGCAGGAATGTGACAGACATTTATATAAAACATTAAGCTAGAAGATGGGAAAAGTTGAGGAGTTAAGGTGAAAAAGGGATCTGTAAGCTAGTGAGAAACCAAATCTTTGGCCATGTTGTCTGAGAGAATATTTCAGTAACACAGGCCTTTCTGGAACTCCCAAAGCATGTGGTGATGCAATCTTGTATTTTTTTTAACCTCCTAGGCTGTTGTGAATAAGTGAGCTTCGGAGCTTGATCTTTAGTTCTTAGGTTTAAACACAGAACAAGATTATGTAAATCTAGGGGTTTACATGCTTAAAATCATATCTTATTAGCCGTCACCGATAGAATCATGTAGGTATGGAACTGGAATATTCTGTACTGTAGGAGAAATATGGGAAAGAAATTTCAAAGTTGAATATTTTCAGTATTTTTAGTAATTCGTGATCTAAAACCAACTTACATATTTGCAAACTGTCTTTGTAGTGTTTCTCTTATGTTAGGGGGTTTTATGGGGAAAATATATGTACAATTAATAGCAGTAGGAATAGTGAAGTTGCTAAGTTTTTACATGTGCTCTATTTGCTTTCTTTAATAAAAACAACCTACCTTTTTTAGTGTCATGCCTTCACTGTGTCCTGTCATCCATCTTTTAGAACTTACGAAGAGATTAGAATAGAATAGAATAGTTCAGTTGGAAGGGACCTACAACGATCATCTAGTCCAACTGCCTGACCACTTCAGGGAAGTAAATTCAAGTAAAGCTAATTTTAGGATGCTGATGAGGGGGTGAAATTTGGCTCAGAAGAAAATATAGCTAGTAAACATTTAATTGCATTACTCTAATATATGATTGTGCTCAGATTATTGGTATGTCTTAAACACTGCATAAGAAAATTGTTTATTGAGAAACTACATGCAAGTGGTTTGTGAAGTTTGTGATAGCTGCTTTGCAGGGGTGAAATTCGGTAATTAAAAGATTAATGGAATTTGTGTAATGCCAAGGAGCTGATTAAACATTTTCTACTCTGTGTGAAGTTTGTTTGATGGATGTCTTTTCTGACCAACTGTAGGGAGTTTCTGCTACTGAAAAAGATTACCAAGACAATTAGGAAAAATAATTCCATTGCTATTTGCATGCTCTGGCCTGTTCCTTTTATTCACTGAAAAGTTCACTGAACTCTTTAAAGAATTACTCCCTTATGTTTATCGGGTATTATACAAAACATTCCGTCTCACTGTCACAGAGTTACGCTGTGTATCAGAGGCTATGATCTAGAAAGTATCTCTATTTCAGAGTGGAGCAGAAGGTCCATTTTCTGCTAACCTCAAGACTCCTCTTTGAGGGGTATCCTAGAAATAACCAGCGTATCTGATAATTCTTATTTGAGGAGAGGTTTTTTTTTTGTTAGCTGCTCAAAGCTATATTATTGAAAATAAATCTTTCTGCAGTTTGTCAACTGACAAAGTGAATGATTGTTTTTAACACATTGATTTTATACTTACTGTAGAAGAGCTGAAGGAACACTTGATAGGCGAGCATGCCATTGACAAAATCTTCACTCTGGGGAACTCTGAGTTTCCCATCAGCTGGGACAATGAAGTTAAACTTTGGACATTCCTGGAAGCCAGAGCATCCCTTCTTTTGAAAACCTATAAAACAACTGTGGAGGTAAAATTATCATTATATGTAATTTAAATGTCTGAAACGTTCTCTGTTATGATTGTAGGAAAAGATATTTTGTCCCCCGTCTTGTCCTTACAAACTTTTATCTGAATGTTGGTACATAATTCATTCTGTACTTTTTAAAGTGTAGAAACAGGTTTGCATTATCTAAGGAAAATCAAATAAGATTGCAAAAAAGAAAATTTTGTTAATGTAATTTTGTTAATGTATTTTTTCTTTGATTCTCCAAATAGAGGCTACCAGCTTTTTCTCTGCAAGTAAAATGGGGAATCAGTTTCAACTTGTTGTCTATTAGCTGCATTCTCCAGACTGCAAAGAAATATGCTACTATTGTGACCGTATAAGTGAACGTACATGTTTCATATATCTGTGAAGTCTCCTCACTTCGCTTGTTATGCAGGCTGATCTATGTGGAGAAATTCTTGCCGCCTTTGTGAATTCTTGACAAATTTCACTCCATGAGTCCATGCGGACCCCCCACCATACATGTCCATTTGGCTCAGCCTGAAGAACCTAGTGTCACTTAACTGTTAATGCATGGAGGGGGGGAAAAAGGTGGGGGATTTTTTTTGTGTTGTTTGTTACTAACAAGCATGCTTTTTCGTTTCTAACAGGATGATAAGTCCTTCCTGGAGACCCACGACCTGACTTCACATGCGATAATGGCTATAAAATTGCGTTTAGGTGAAAAAGAGATCTTGGAGAAAGCAGTGAAGAGCGCAGCTGCGAGCCGAGAGTATTATACCAAACAAATGGCAGATGGAGCTCCGCTTCCTAAATACGAAGAGAGCAATATTGCCTTGTTGGAGAACACTGTGGCAGACTCTAGACTCCCTATTGTCTTGAGAAACCTAGAAGATGTGGAAGAGCAAGGGGACTTAAAGATTGATGAAGCTATTGATGCTGAAGTCACAGAGAATGGGTTTGTAAATGGTGAAAGCTCTCTATTTAATGGGACCAAATCAGAAAGTGAAAATCTAAATAAAGAGAAAAGCAACAGAGAGACTGAAGATGCCAAAGAATCTTCTTCAGAAAGTACTGATGAGGTTAAAGAATAGTCCTAAAATTTTACTTTCTTGTGAAGTTAAATTAGCTGAAGTTTATGAACAGTGCATTTATGTTGGTGTGTTTCTTTGTTAACATTTCTCTTTCTGCAGAGAAAAATGTTTTTGCTGCTTTATATAAAAATGAATTTTTAAGTTATTTAAAAGATTTAGCATCCCTTTTCAATTAAGATTGCCATCTTGCTTTCAGGCAAAAACTGGGGAAAGAGGTGCCTTTGGAAGATTTTGCAGCCCTTTATTGAACCAAATGTATTTTCTTCCTGGGGAAGAATTAAGCTCTTCTATCTGCTGTGCTTTTGTTGTTCTGTCACTCTGACTACCGAAATTAAAAGCTTGCTCTGCCTCCTGCCAAGAAAAGCAGAAGGCAGGGCTGACTCGGTATTCAGCAAGAAGGTGGGAGAGCAGTACAGCAGAAAACTGGATAAGAGGATCAGAAACTTGGGAGACTGGAGGAAAACCTGTTTAAAATCAGGTATGCCAGTCCAGAAAAAGGTAAGGTGGCAACCTTATGATTGGTAGTTTTAAACGTTGATGAGAATCCAAATTGTATACGCTTCAAGTGATCTCTGAAGATTTCAGTTTATTTTGTCTCTTGTTTACTGTACAAAAATATCTCATCTTTCTTCTTCAGTCAGAGTTAGGCTGCTACAATACAACATTCACCAACTTTTAAAGGCTGACTTCTTTTTTTATTGCCAGGTGGTTACCTTTTATTTACGAGGTTGGCAGTGCTACTGGAGAGTTTGAAAGCAGATAGGCCAAGCCACAGCTTTAAACTGTACTGTTCAAAGTGAGGTCGCTTCCCAGCTTCTTCAGGTTTTCACAACTAGCTAGAGATTTTCGAAACTACACTTTTGACTAAACCATTATTAAAAGGAAAATATGATGAATATCCCTGTCTGCTTACTCCTTCATTTCTGTGTTGTTGGATGTAACATTGAATGTGACACGGTTACCTGATCTTACTCAACTTCATCTTTTGGTTAAGATATTAATTGATGCTGTTTTCTTGAAGGAAATGGCAGGCAGGCTCATGTGATTTTGCCCAAGTCTGCAGTACGCTTTCCCATGGAGATTGTGTCTCCATCTGAGGCACATTTCTTGGGATACCTTCACAAGTTATTAAGCAGGTCTACTCTCTCCAGCAGTTTTGGTCACCGTCGTACTATGTTTTAACTTCTAGGTGGAAACAGTCCAATTCTAGCACAGTGCAGTATCAGAACAAGGGTAATTCCAAGGCTTGACTTTGAAATTACCTGGGTATTGAGAGGAGAGGAGGG